>PVIW01004569.1:0-128725 GCA_004026585.1 Noctilio leporinus | reverse complement strand
CACCTGGCTATTGTAAATAGTGCCGCTATGAACATAGGTGTACATAGGTTCTTATGAATTGGTGTCTCAGGCTTCTTTGGGTATAGTCCAAGTAGTGGAATTGCTGGATCAAAAGGCAGTTCCATTTTTAGTTTTTTAAGGAAACCCCATACTGTTTTCCACAGTGGCTGCACCAGCCTGCATTCCCACCAACAGTGTAGTTTTCACATTTTTAAAGCTCTTTTTTCTAGTTTTGCTAGTATGTGTTCTAAACGGTCAAGCACCAATTAGGCAGTTTTTTTTCAGAAGCCCTCCAGGATTTGGACCATACTTTTTCAACCCATACTCTCATTCCATTTTCATCCACCCATCCTTTCTCATGAACATGCACAACTCCTTGTGGAATTGCTTTTTTTGGAAAGTTCTTTCTTTTGAAAATTAACATTGGTGGCAATTTGGTGCTGTCTGCACAGCGGGACAATATAACCCTGTACTTCAGCTCCACCCATCTGCCTCTCTTGATTGGTAGAGCTTAAGACACAGTGATTGGTGATTGGAGGCGGTTCTACTGACACAGACCCCATCCAGCATCAAAGACAATTGGCAATTGGCACTGTGCCTCATACCCATTATTATCCTCAGCTGATTCAACAGGTCAGCAAGTTGTAGCTGGGAGTGTCAGGCAGTTCTCTGCACTCTCCCAGGTCCCAGGTGATGGGCAGAGGTGGACAGCAACTGACCATATGCCCTGAGATTCAACAGTAAAATGGGACATTTAAGCATCCACAGGGTTTCACGTGGGCCCACCACTTCCTTTTCTAACAACCGTCGCCACTGCTGACAAGTCAGGTAATACACATTACAATCTGTGATGCAGTATTTGCTCCACAAGATGCACAGACATTTTCCCACAACTTCTGGGGGGAAAAAGTGCATCTTACAGAGCAAAAAATATGGTAGCCCCTTACTTCAAAATGTTGGGGATAATTATTAAGTCATGTTTAGAAGGGATCGCTCCCTCTCTTCTTGGCCAGGTTGATTCAATTAACCTGGATTTAATGAACATGGCTGGTGTGTTTGTGTATGTGTGAGAGGGGGACTCAGGGGAAAGAATGGATATACTCATATATGCCTTCAACAAACCATATATTAGCATGATTTTGGCCTCATTTGTTCACCAGATATAGGAAAACTAAAGCACAATCCTGACTCAGGTGGATCACAACTCAAAATAGAAAGATATACATCATTGCATACATAATACATATACTTGATTACAGTTAGGATGTTGTAGGACTATAGTTCTCAACCAGTATGTCATAGCATACAACAGTGTACCCTGAATCTTTCAAAATTGGGATGTTAAACTTTGATTATTACATACAAATTATTTTTGCAAAGATGTACATTACAACATCAATATCCTGACTAAAGAATGTGGAATTAAATTATTTTGCTACTTCATGCCAATGGGGTGAATTATTACTAATAAGAGGTAAGCATAGAACAATTTTGAGCTAGTTTTTCTAAGAGAAAAACTGTGTTCATTGTACAGATAACATTGGATTTCTTTTCAATTTTATAAAGCTTGCTTTTAAAAAAAGGTTCTGCCCTGGTTGGTGGCACAGTGGATAAGGTGTGGGCCTGCGAACCCAGTGGTCACTGGTTCGATTCCCAGTCAGGGTACATGGCCAGGTTGCAGGCCAGGTCTCCAGCCAGGTTCATGGCTGAAGGCAGGTGAAGGGCAGCCATGCATGGATGTCTCTCTCCCTCTCTGCTTCCCCTCTCTCTAAAAATAATAAATGAAATCTTAAAATAATTAAATAAAGGTTCAACTCTCATCCTTTAAAATGTTCTGCCAATAGGTCTAGTATTTTCAAGAAAGAGTTGGATAGGTAGATGAAGAAGGGCAAGAAAGTCACCTCTGGGGGTATACTAGGTTTCTCACTGTGGGAAAAACTGGGCAAGAATGGATTAGAAGTTCTTGTAGTCAAGGCTACATATGTATAGGTGAGTGGACCTCATCCCCCACTACCATTTTCCACTTTTAGAGCATTCAGCACACTCAGAAGCCCTAATGTTAACTGCAGCTTCTATTTGGAGTCAGACACCACTCTCATAATAGAAGATCTTAAAGAAAAATGAGAATCTTGAAGGTGTGATAGGTGTTCCGGTGGCCTTTCCAAGGATGCACTGAGCAATTACAGGGTTTTTGACTATGATATCACTGTTGCTTCAACTATCATTTAGATCCAGAGAGGCTTGGGAAAGTTCAAATACAGTGTAACTGGCTGCTAAGCATTCTCCAGCTGAAGAACCCTGAGTCTGGCCTCAGGCCTCTCAGGTATAGGAGCAAGCAGAGGTGAAAGGCCAGGTGTCTGAATAAGCATGTGCTCTCTGTTTTGCCAATGACCTAGGTATTTCTGTAAAGATGAGGTTCTCTCTTTTTTAAGTGAAAATTATCTGAGACTTTTCCTATTAGCTTGGACTCACCAAAATATCATTTTAAAGTACATCTCTTTTCCTTGGAAAACCTCATTCCCATAGTTGGCATTTTAAAACTTTACCTGAAGGATCTTGGTTACTGTTAAAAACAGTTCTGGAGATGAAAAAGATTTCAGTGATCAAATCAGATATTCCTGACCCAATCCACAGCCTCACATCACCCCTACCTTTTAACATCAGAATAAATTCTCCTTTCTCCCATTTGGATCTCTGAGCTTGTCCACTTTATAATGCCTGTAGTCTGGGGTCTGTTAATAGTGGTTTTAAAAACTAAATGTGCAGCAGCATCACCTGAAAGCCTTGTTCAACAGATTGTTGGGCCCCAACCCCTGAGTTTCTCATTTTAGTGGGTTCAATGGGGGCAGGCTCTGAGAATTTGCATTTCCAGCAAGTTCCCAGGTCATGGTAAGACTGATGCTGCTCATGGGGGCTCACACTCTGAGGACCACTAAATTAGAAGCTTATACACAAGAGATAAAAGGCGCCAGAGAGCTCAGTCCAGTTCACATCCACTTGTTTTACTCTCTCATAATATGTCCTTGCCTTCATTTCAGTAAAGTTCCTTGTAGAAAGTGCCCTCATAAAGTTTTGCTGAGCTGTCCTGCTCCCCGATATGGCAAGGAATCTCTAAAGAGGAGCACGATTTATCCAAATGGCTCATTTCAGGCTTATCAATACTTAGTCGCAGGAAGGTCTTCATAGGTCTATCTGGAGTCCTTTTTGTGAAAATCATATTTGGGATAACATGTTTGAGCATCTCATTTTGTAGATAAAAATCCTGAAACCAAGCCCTGGCTGGTAGCACAGTGGATAAGGCGCCGGCCTGTGAACCCAAAGGTCGCAGGTTCGATTCCCCAGCCAGGGCACATAACCAGGTTGCAAACCAGGTCTCCAGTCAGGTCTGTGGCTGGAGGCAGGTGAAATGCAGCCATACATTGATGTCTCTCTCCCTCTCTGCCTCTTTCCCTTCCCCTCTTTCTAAAAATAATAAAATAAAATCTTTAAAAAAAAAAAAAAAGAAAGAAAAATCCTGAAACCAAAACAAGTCATGTGACTTGTCCACAGCCACAGTGCTAGCTAGCAGTACCGGGCATAGCTACTCTTAAGAACATGGCTTCCTGAGTGGTTAGTTTGCAGCACAGAATCCTGCCAGCAGCTCAGGCTCCCTGATCAGATTATACATTGCAATGAACGATAACACCCTTATTTATATTACTTGGGTATTTATAGGCTACAAATTACCTTTAAGCACTCTGATTTTAAAAAGGTAACATTCCAAAATGACTATTATCCTCAGGGAATAAAGACATTTTATTTTTGCAATCTCTTTGTCCTGTGTCATATATAACCTCTTGTATCTTACTGAATTAGGCTTTAATTGTAAGTAGATTCTTTTGATTCCACTGTTTAGCTATGCAAAATTTTGCAGCAGTTAGGAGCAAGGCAAAAGTTTTGCCCCTTACTTAATAAGACCCCATTTCAAAAGAGAGAGTGCACAGATTTAAGTACTGTAGGTCATAGTTTAAGTAACCAAGGCCCTAACCAATACATAGGATAAAATCAAGTGCTTTCCCTTTAAAGTTTCCTTAGCAATATGCTCTCACATGAGAGAGGCCTTCAGGTGTGGGATACCACTGAGCTGACAATTTAAATTGATTCTTAATGAAGAAAATTAATTTAATTAGGAGTTACAGCATGGAATTTCATTTTCCAACGGCCCTCAAAAGCGGCTGTGTAAAGTCATTTTGAGGTCAAAGTGACTGAATTTGGACTGGTTATTACCAGCCTGTCACCAACTGAGAAATCAGCCATTCATTCCTTAGATGGGTCAAGAAACCTGACAGCCTTTAAAACTCAACTGTCCTTATAAACTTACATAACTGAAACTTAACTCACTGAAAACTTTTGCAATAGAAAGCTGAACACATAATACTTCATTTTAAAAAAAGCAGCCCACCATCTCATCAGATGAAAATTTATATGCACATTAGAAATAATTCACTGAACCTCATTTAATTTTCGTGAGTCATTCCACTAAGTTCTTGCTAATGATCTGTCTTGGCAGAAAGCCATTTACCCTAACTTCTCTTCAATCTTCTTTATTCATTTCAAGGAAAGCATTTAATAATGGGCAAATGGCAAATAATTAGGCAAACAAACAAACAAACTTGCCAGTCAACTCCAAAGGAAAATCACCTTCCTTCCTCAATAAGTTTCCAATCAGGAGGGGCATGAAGAAGTTAATTAATGTGCAACTAGCAGATGGATGTGGAAACCCACACATTCAGTAAGGTGCAGGCGAGTAATTAAAGTCCCTCACATATAACTGCAAAAGGTCAACGTCTCTGGCTGTCAGGCAGGTGGTGATTTGAATAATGCAAATCAATCACCATTCACATCAAAGGAGCAAGAAGTGAAGCCAATGAGATAAATCCAGCTGGAAAATCTTGTCCCTTTCATTTGATACTGTGTCACCTCTTTAAAAAAACAGTATCTCCTCCCACTATTCCATATCCCACAATATGGCAAATCTTTTATCCTGATGGACTCTCTTTCTCTTACATAACAGAATCAAATAATAGTAGACTCAGTAGAAATCATGATAACACACTACCTTGGCTAGTAACAATTTAAGTAAAGCTGAAAAATGTGTTGAGAATTTAATGTTTTTTCTTCTAAAGATTTTATTCGTTATTTTTAGAGAGAAGGGCGGGGAGGGAGGAAGAAAGGGAGAGAAACATCAATGTATGGTTGCCTTTCAGCTGCCTCCAGCTAGGGACCAGGCTGGAGACCTGGCTGGAGACCTGGCTTGCAACCTGGTTATGTGCTCTGACTGGGTATTGAACCAGCAGCCCTTTGGTTCAGAGGCTGGCACCAATCCACTGAGACACACAAGCCAGGGAGAATTTAACTCTTAAGAATAATTCTTTTTTTTGATTCCTCACCCAAAGCCCTAATTTCAGGCTGTGATTAAAAGTAAATTCCTCTGATTTACAAATACATTAAATTCTTCCTCAGTATGATATACTGACAATCATTCCCCTTTCTATAAAGTAAAATAAATACATTAACAATCCAAGAAAAGAATGAATGTAGTAATGGTGGGACCAGTAACAGTCTTTTCAAATGCAGGCTCAGTGAGCAAGATTGTTAGTCACAAATAGAGCACAGAAAGGACTGTTTAGTTACTACACCATCAGTGCCTTAAAGACTGCTCAGCCCTTTCCCTTGAACCCTTCATCTCATCCATTCTGCTTCAGCCTAGAACATTTTGCTGCCCAGGTGTGAATCCCTCCCACCTGCTGGAGGTACTTTACTATTTGCTTTTTTTTAAAAATTTTATTGTTGTTGTATTACATCCATCCCCTTTTTGCTCCCCTCTGTCCCCCTCCCCACCCACCCATTGCCCCCAAAGTCAGTCTATTTGCTGTCTTATATTACAAGTATGTCCTTATCACCCATAGTATAGTGGATGCTCCTTGAGGGGAGAGGAGGCTGTGTTGTGGAACACTAATGTGAAGCCTAGTGTCCTGTGCACAAAAGGCAGTCTACTAGAATGTATTCCTTGTACAGTTTATAAATTGCAGGTACATGGAGTTTCCAATTCAACCCTCTCAGCCATTGAGTGGCATGGGGCTTTTTCCCACCCATTTTCCTGAAAACAAGTTTAATGACTTGCTCAAGACCTGTTAACTCCTAAGGGACATAGGTAGAATTGAAATTGAACCTGGAATATCAAATGCCACAAATGCTTCCTTTTTTTTTTTTTACCATCAAAGCAAACACTGGTTTTACCTGTCAACCACAGTGTCACCAATCAGCAAGTTTTATGGAATGCCATGAGGGCCAGGTCATTATTGGATATGCATTACAGCTGTCCTTGTGGAGCTAGTTCCTTATGGGGGAATATCTAATTGCTCAGCTACTGATGTTCTGAGCTAGATAATTCTTTGTTGTGGAGCTGTCCTATGCACTATAGAGTATGTGGCAGTCTGGCTGCATCCCTCATCTCTACCTACAGAATGCCAGGAGTACCCCCTGTAATCTGTGAAAGTCAAACATGTCTCTAGAAGTTGACAAACATCCCCCAGGGGGGAGGGAAGCAAGGGAAACATGATTACACTGGTTAGAAACAACTGGGTTATATAGAAAGGCCAAGTTTCCTTTGGCTGCAGGTGGGCACATGTCCCAAATTAACCAGAACATCCCACACCCAGCCTGCCTTCCTCTGCCCTTGGTCAATCTCTGAATGTGTGTTATCAAGGCAGAGACAATCCGGGTTTTTTTTGTTTGTTTGTTTGTTTTTTTCGGGGATGTTGGTGGGGTATTGATTAGGGCACTGAAAGAGTGAGAAAACCTCACTCCTGAGATCATGGCTCTCTGAGGACATCTTAGGCAACAGGTTGAAAAGAAGTAAACCAATACAAAGGTGTTTATACATGAGAGAAGAGAGAACACCCCTACCATACTGTGTAAGAATGTTTCTCCAGTAGTGCTTGAAGCTCCATCCCTCAGAATTCTCATTTCCATGAGCCAGTAAATTCCTTTCTGGCTTATACTGGTTTGACTCAAGAATCTGAATTTTGCAAAGAGAGAGGCCTAATTTCTTATAGTGTGTGAAGCCCTCTTCTAGCAGAGTGAAAGTCAAACCTTTTCAGAACAGCAGTCTAACATGCTCTGCCATCCCCCCTCCCCTGCTTACCCACCCTTGCTCCAACCTCAGGGTCCTCCTCTTGGCTCTCCCTCAATACACCAGGCATGCTCTGTATGTGCAGGTCTCTAGCCTGGGACTTCCTGCTGGTATCAGCATGCTTCACTTCCTCCAAGTCTATGTTCAGCACTTCACTGGCGGGAGAGAAGCAGTCATGATAACTAATTATGGTTTAAGGCCAGTACTAGGCTTATCAGTGTGATTACTTCATAAGCTACATAAATATCTAATCACTATATTATAAAACTGAAATAATATAATATTGTATGTCAACTGTAATTGAAAAATAAAAATAAATTATAAAATAAAAGTCCCCTGTTGGAAAGGCAGACTTTCTGCACATAGGGCAGAGGACAGTGAGCTGTCAGAAGGGGAACTTGCTCACATCTGGGTATCTGTCACTCATTGCTGTGCATCCTGATTTGCAAATTGGAAATTTTCAGTTTCTAAGTCTGCATCTAGACTCCTTCACCCAGATTGGGATTTCTTTTGCTGCACAGCAACCCAGTTACACTTAGTGGTTTAAATTAGTAACATTTCATATCTTGAATTCTAGTTCATTCAATATTCTGCAAATATATATTACTAAGCTCCTAACACATCCAGGCTCTGTTCTAGGCTTTGGGAACACATTCATGAGCACAAAAGATATATCTCACTGCTCTGGTGTACTATCTAAGGATGAGAGTTTGCAGGCAGACATGATTTATTGCCTGTCTGGTCAGACTTTCCTATGGGTGAACTCAACATTTTAAGGGAACACACTGGAGACATTATAGCAAAGTGTTTAAGGATGCATTTGAATCAACCCAAGATGGTCTTTAAAAAAAGTAATAGACATATTCTACACCATGCCAACATTCTTCCCTCACCTCCAATATGTGCCTTCCTTTCTTCGGAATCTGACAGCTCTTGTTCAGACTCTGGCTTCACCACTGACCTTATGACCATGAACAAATTATTTAATCAATCTGAGCCTCTATTTCCTTTTCTGTAAAATGAGGCTATGGTTTCTTACTTAATAAGGTTGTTGGGAATATTACGTAAAGTGCTTCAATAGGAAGCTTTACATAATGAAAAATATGAGGCAATCATCATGGAGTGATACTCTGAAGCAAAATAGCCTATGAAAATTATCTTTCCCACCAGCTTTCTCTCCCAGAAAACTTCATACATGGTCACTACTGAACATGTCTACCCAGGTCAGCCACACGCTAGTTGGAAGTACACTCTCTCCCCATCTGTTGGTTGACTGGTTGGAGAAAGTAGAGCATGGGATCAGAACCCCGTCAGCTGATACAGGAACACAGTGGTGGGCAGGAGGATCCCACATCATTCCAGCACTGATCCTTTTTACCTTTAAGAAGTGGTTTCCTACATGGCAGAACGGGTCTACTTAGTAGTCAAGAACACTTTTGTTATAGTTTTCAGTACAAAGTAGCATGAGCTATTCCTTATGCTTCATATAACCCTATCTTTCAAGCCAGGAGATTATATGTACAATGCTGGGGTGTTGGCATGAAAGTCAGGGAGTTATGTGAAAGACTCAGCAGCCTTTGACCTCCTCTTGGCCTTGGTTTTCTCAAGGGTAAAACCTCAGTGGATTAGATCAGGGGTCAGTAGACATTTTCTATAAAGGGTCAGAAAGTAAGTATTTTAGGCTTTAGGGCCAGATCATTCATATAGTCTCTGTTACAACTATTCAAATCTGTTGCTATAATGCAGTAGCCATAGACAATATGTAAATAAATGAGTATGAATGCATCCCAATAAAACTTTACAAAAATGGCTCAAGGCTCATTTAGCCAGAGGACATAGTTTACAGAAACCTGAATTAGATGCTCTCTTCTTGGTACCTTCTAATTCTGAATGGTTATGACTTAATTATCCAAGATTTATACCTCCCATCTGGCCTTAGAGAAAGTCTCAAAGTCTAGAGAGTTTAAGGTTAAATTAATAGTTTGGGAAATAATAACAGCTATCATTTTTTAAATTCATTGCTATGTACCACACAATGTACTAATGGCTTTATGTGGCTTATCTTATTTTGTCCTCATGATAATTTGCTAAGGTAGGTAATAGTTAATGTATTTTTTAGGTAAAGAAACTCAGACTTCAGATTTAAGGTAATCCCTTAACATTTTCAAAATGGGAAAAGGCAAAAACTAGGATTTGAACTTTTGAACTGTTTGACTCTAAAGCCCTTGCTCAAAACTACTGGTCTATGGGATTATCACAACATTGTTCAGAGTTCTTCCTCTACCCAGGTTATTCTTCCATCCAGAAGTTCACGCAAGAAACTCTTCTTGCATTCCACATAAAAGGTTGGCCTAAAAATAATACATGAGTTCACTACTGTAGATGATGAATTGTATTTTAATGCATAATAATTGACTCCCTGACCAGCTCAAGACCTTACTATGGTGCTGGTATCTATAGCAGGCCTTATTAGGCAGGTAACCACTCTCACTCAGGCCAACACAATCCCATTTAAATAATTCTTTCAATTCAGAAGGAAAAAAAAGAGAAGAACCAAGGACCTACATCTTAACATGGTTTATCATGGTTAAATTAATAATAAACAAAGCTCTCAAGAAACAGTGGCCTTGGAGAAAATCAAAGGCAGTTTGGAATGTGCATGGGATCTGCTGGCGGATCCTGAGAGCTTTGGGGTGGGGTGCCTGCTACTACTCCGTCAACGCCTGGACGCTTCTTGTCTCACTCTCTTCAATGTCAACAAAGTCTTCTTGAACAACTGGTGACAATTAATGCAGACTCTTTGGGGCCCTCAGATGGAGGGAGGTTGGTAATAACAGAGGTGAATATTTCAGTGTGGCCACAGTTCTCCAGTGGTTGGTGGTAAACAACTGTGCTCTCCAGAGAGCTCTGGTGTCCACAGCAGGCACAGTGAGAATGTTAATGCAACAATTCAATAAATATTTAATGATTCTTTCCTTAGCTTACTGATGTGATTAAACAGAAGCCTCATTACTTAAACCTACTTTCACCTCCTCTTTTATTTATGAGCTTTATTTCTTTACACTAACACACAGATAGGTTTAGACAAACTAAAGTCACAAACACAGTAGAAATATAAACAAACAACTCAATTCCACCAAACCAGGAAGACTAGTCTCATTCTGACAAGAGGCTTTGCTCCTATCTTTCTGTGTGACAGACAAGACTGAAACAGTGCTAGACAAGAAGCTACCTCAGGAACACAGATCAGCTATTTTTACAGTGATGGTATATTCAGAGGAAGGAAACGAACAAACAAACAAACAAACAAAAAACCAGGGTCCCTGAATTCAGTTCTTACCTCCCAACTTGCCAGGAATTATTATTTATTATAATGGTATATCATACAATATATTTGACCGACAATAATTATTTCAGTGTTTTACATCCTTTCCACCCTCATGGCCTTTGTCATTCTGAATCCAGATCAAATGTCACCACCTCTTAGAAACTTTCCTCATCCATTCCAAGTCAAAATTGATAATTCCTTCATTTGCAATCCCTTATACTTTGTTGAAGACACTATTCTAGTTTTTAATGTCACAGGGTGACTTAAGTATTAGACTAAGAAATAGTAGAGTTGAAAGTGAAGACTCAAGTCCAACTGCCTAAGTTCACCACTCAAGTCCAACTGCCTAAGTTCTTGGGCAAGTAATTTATTTAAAAAATGGAGATGATGATGGTTCCCCAAAGGATGATTGTGAGATTATGTAAGATAAATGATTTAGTACGTAGCAAGCACTCAAAAGTTCAATAGCTAGATATCCATATCTAAATATTACACACACACACACACATACACACTCTCTCACACACATACACATACATACCCCTACATGTAGATATGAGATTTCAGATTCCTTCTACATACGTATGTAAATGTATGTAGTATGAATAGTGCACAGAAAGAAACAAGACTCATATCTACCTTCCTCCTGCTTCCTCATTTAGGATATAATGTTGTGGAACTGGTTGGCTAAATTCTAAACCACTGTACTGAGTACGGTCATTTTATAAAGCCACATGTGTAGGCACTGTTTTCTAGCTCTTGTGTCCTTTCTTTCATGCAACTTGTAGGCAAGTGGGCTTATGACAAGGCCTGCCAGCTTTTTTTCTCTCTGCACTCATGTCTGAGCTTTTTGGCCATGCACTTGTTTCTTTCCTATTTTACGTGGTAGAATCTCAAAATATGCATTAATCTTTAGGGGAAAGTAGGAGTCAATATTCTGGCTTCATCTGCAGCCATGTGTCCTGGTCCAGCCTTCACAGGGCTTTTCGCTGATGGATAACAGTTGTCATCCTTCATTATAGCTACTTTGGGAACATCCATGGAAGGAGCAAGGGTATAAGTCACCCATCACCTCATTCCTAATATTTTTTCCTGTGAAAACAGATAGTTGTCAAGATAAGTACACTCATTTACATAAGAAATATATTTTTTCCATCAATTGCTTGGGTTTAAATGATGTGGCTGAATCAAAAGACAAAGTGTTAGTGGGGAATAAAGGTTACAAGAGTCCTAGTGTGATAGAAAAATTCTTCATAAGCAAAGGTATCAAGAAAGCTATTTTTCCTAAGACTAATGATGAGTTTAGCCATATTATAATTGTCTTCATAGCTGTATTTCAGGTAATTTTCAACCTCCTTTGCATTTTTCCTTTACTTTTATTAATCTTTTCTTTACACTTAACTATTATTTGTTTTATAATAACTTCTATTTTGGAGAGAAAAAGAAAACCCTGATTATTTTATGTGACCAAATAATTTTTAAACAACCATAGATAAGTTTAAAACCATAAATTACTCATGGGTTTTATGATACTTCTGAATTTCTTTAAAATGAGATGACACAAGAAAAATTATTCTTCCAAAGTTTAATGGAGGATTGTACATATAACAGCAGCAGAAATAGACTGATATATCTGTTAGTTGTTATGGTCTTAGCACTCCTCCCTAACAAAACGGGTAGAGAATTCCAACAGGAACTAACAGTGTTTTTCTTCACTTCATGAACTCCTTAAAAATACCTGTAGGAGTCCATCAATCTCACAGGCAATTAAGATTATCTAAAATTATATATATATATATATGTATGTATATATATATGTGTGTGTGTGTGTATGTATGTATATGTGTGTATATATATATATATATATAACTTATTTTACATATATATTTATTTTTAGAGAGAGAGGAGAGAGAAAGAAGAGAGGAAAGAAACATCAATTGGTTGCCTCTTGCACACATCCCAATTGGGAATGAAACCTGCAACTCAAGCATGTGATCTGACCAAGCAGGAATCCAATCGGAGACCTTTTGCTTTGCTGGACGATGCCCCACCAATCAGGGCTAAAATAAATTGTATTAATAGCAAGTTTCAAAAAAAACCCCAATATTTCAAAACTACCTTCTTCCTGGCCTTGATTTGGTTTTCATTCTGTAATTAATCTCACACTAGTAAGAATGTACATTACTTTAAAAGCGCACTCGCCCTGGCTGGAATGACTCAGTGGATTGAGCAAGCAATGGCCAGGGAACTGAAAGGTTGCCAATTCAATTCCTGGTCAGGGCCCATGCCTGGTTGAGGGCCAGGCCCCCAGTTAGGGGTGTGTGAGAGGCAACCAACTGATGTATCTCTTGCACACTGATGTGCCTCTTCCTTTCTTTCTCCTTCCCTTCCCCTCCTTTCCCCTTCCTTCCCCTCCCCTCCCTCTAAAATTAAATTAAAAAATCATTTTGTTTTAAAAAAGATTTTTTATTTATTATTTTTACAGAGAAGAGAAGAGAGAGAGACAGAGAGGGAGAGAGACATCAACATATGGTTGACTTTCACCTGCCTCCAGTTACGGACCTGGTTGGAGACCTGGCTTGCAACCTGGTTATGTGCCCTGTCTGGGGAATTGAACCAGTGACCTTTGGGTTCGAAGGTCAGCACTTTATTCACTGTACTACCAGCCAGGGCCTCATTCCTAATATTATACATGCCTACCCTCCTCAGTGCTTGAGGACAGACACAGGGAAAGGGAGAGACTTTGGAGTTAGGTAAACATGGCCCAAATACAACTCTGCTACCACAAAGCCTTGGGGAAGATGGTAATCTCTGCATGACCCATTTTCTGCCCTTGTTATATGTATATGGCAGAGAACTCTAGTCACTTACTCAAACATCTGTCCTGCCTCCCAGCAGCAGGACCCCATTGAGACCTGAGCACACTAACAGCTGGAGTAGACAACTACATTTCCCAGGCTCTTCTGCAGAGAAGCATGGTCATGTGACTGAGTCTGGCCAAGGAGATGATAGTAGGATTGGATGGGATGTGGAGAAGTCTCCTAAAAAAGAATGGATGTGTACTTCTTCCCTCTTTTCTTCTTGCTGCATGGGATGCAGATGTGGTAGCAACATCTGGGGCCATGGAAGGACCCTGAGGATGGAAGCCATATGCTGAGATTGACATGGCAGGTAAAAGAAACCTGGGTCACTATGATATAGTGAAGCTACCAGACCAACCCTACACAGCCTCTAAACTTCTTACAGGGAGAGGAAGAAATGTCTAACTCATTAGTGTCACTGGTGAGTGTTTTCCTGTCTTGTGAATCCCAGCTTAATGATAAAGAAGGCTAAGCAATAATGTATAGGCCATGAGCTATTTTAGAGATTAATATATACAATCAACTTGATGATAGGGAATTATAACTCTAATGCATATTCCCTCCTAATTAGTATACCTGTGTTACAAAAGTATTATATTCAATTATATTTTGATAAAATTTTATCAAAATTTTTTTGTGAAAATGTTTTTTTGTTTTTTTTTTGTTATATACTGTCCTTAATTCTGCCTCTTGACTCATAAAATCTAAAACATTTAATATCTGCCTCTTGATAGAAAAGGTTTGTTGACCTATGATGTAGAAAAGTCCCAAATACTACTGGTCATATAAACCATATATAACAATATAGCTATTGTTATAATTAAATTGCCAAAAAAGTCTAGCACAGAGGTTACTCAATTGTTTGTTCACCTTTATGAAATACAGAAAAGTATGACTTAATTCTTTGATGACTTGGACAGATAAAATATCTTCTAGAGTCAGCCTCACTCTTCCCAAGCTCCCCCACTTTCTTTCCTCTTTCTTGGTCATCAGGCATAAAAAATAAACAGGAGAGCATAACAGACACATACAATGTATTGTTTCTGAGGTCTCCCTCCCATTCTACATGTCATAGATATATTTTTAAAGCCTCCTAATGCAAAACAAAAACAAAACAACAAAACAGGACAAAATGGAACAAGATAGGGAGAAAACAGCCTAATTTCATTTACATCTCTCTGGAATGTTTCAGTAACTGGGCCTACTATCCATCTTATGCTTTTCCACCTAATTCCAGATTTGACATGTATAAATTGTCAATCTGGTACAAATTATTGGAACCCTGGGCAAAGCCACATATATGATTTTACCATTCACCATATGGTAGTAATGCTTTGTCTATGACCAAACTCAATTTGGAGAACAGTTAAAGCAGCAGTTAAAATCTTTCCCAACTAAAGGAAAATTGTATGGCTGAGTTAAGCCAGCAGCTCTCAACCTTTTTTGGCAGTGGTGCCAAGTTTCTGGTTCATGCCCCCATCATTCTGCCAGTCTATTCCAGCTACTTTGTCCATCTTCTGCCCTCAAACTTCAATTGGGCATGCTCAAATCTGTAAAACAGTTTGGGTTTGCAAATACTACACCAGGCTTGGGATTATGAAATGGGGGGTGTAGGATTAGTTCAGTGGAGGCTCCAGATGGAGAAGGAGAGGGGCATCAATGACCTATTATCTCTCTTTTTAAGGCAGTCAGGGAACAAAGGGCTGACTTGGCACTGGCAATGAGGGATGTGAGTAGATGAGTGAGGTGGCACTGAGTGGGATGCTGGGATGTGGAGTTGTGTCTCTGGTTCAATGTTGACTCCTTCAAAATTACCACATCCAGGCCCAGCCCACTGCAGGCAGGTCAAGGGAAATATATCCTGGAAGGTGTGGTGGTTTAAAAGATTTCAACACATTGAGGAAACATAGGTTTGGCCAATGGTTTAGGAGAGTCTTGGGTAGGCATGGGAAGGATCTCAGTTCCTTTAAATTAGCCGTGATCCTTGGATATGAGAAGTTTTTCATGTTGCAAATGAAGTGGACAATTGGGATGGGGATGAGGGGGAGAGGTCTTGATTAAAAGTAGCATTAATTTAGTTTCAGTATTATAAATTGTGTATTTATTCTTACATGTTTAAACTCCAGTTACCTTCAAAGTACTCTCCATTTGGTGCAATATACCTATTGAGATGTTTTTTCCACTGCTCAAAACAGTTATTGAACTTGTTAATTTTGATGCCTTTTAGTGCTTCTGCCATTTTTTGTTTCACCTTTTTTCACACTGGAAAATATTTCCCTTTGAGGACATTTTTCATCCAGGGAAACAAACAAAAAAAGTTGCCCAATGAAAGTTCAGATGAATAGGGAATGTAGGGCATGGGGGTCATGCTATTTTTGGTCTATTTTTTGGTCAAAAACCATTTAACAGAATCGTAGTTATGGGGGTCATTAGGAAGGTTACCAGCTGGGAGGGGGAATAAGGGAGAATGGAGTAAGTGATGCAAGGATTAAGAAGCATAATTGGTAGGAACAAAATTGACAGGGAAATGTTAAGAACAGTATAGGAAAGACCTTTTATGCATGACCCATGGATATGAACTAAGAGGAAGGATTGCTGGAGGGAAGTGGTATGGGTGGAGAGGGGCAAGGGGGGAAAATTGGGACAACTGTAACAGCATAATCAATAAAGTGCACTTTAAAAAACTGCTGAACACTCAATGCAGTATGGGCAGGAGCATTTGTGAAGTACCCATCATGAAATGGACCAACATACTGAAAGAGTCTTCAAAAAAAAGAAAACTCACTGAAGCTGAATACAGCCTTTCACAATGCCAGCTGGTACACTGATATGAATGGTTCCTAGAACACTCAGGAAGCTTGTACTACAAGGGGCCCACCCTCCAGAAGATAATACTAGGGTTTTATCTGGGTCCTCCTTATATGTATTAGAATGTCCATAACAGCATTCTTTATAACATTCTGTAACTAAAACTAAACAAATGCCCACGAACATTTGAATGGATAAATTGTGATCTATTTAAAATGGTATACCATACAACAAATTAAATAAATGATCTACAACTATACTGTATACAACAAAATGATTAAATATCACAAACAAAATGTTGAGAAATGTTGAGGGAAGAAGCCAGATACAAGAGTACATATTGTTTGTTTCCATTTATTAAAGTACAGTAAGAGGCAAAATCTATGACACTAGAAGCAAGGGTAGTGGTTAGTGTTCAGAGGATGGATGAAGAGACACAGAATGGCTTCTAGGCACTGGTGACATTTCACTCTTAGCCTATGTGCTGACAACACGGGTCAGGTGTGTTCAGTTTATAAAATTTCGTTGAGCTGAAACCTAAGAAATATTTACCTTCCTATATGTATTTACACTTCAGTGAGAATATTTCAAAACTATAATGTGACCTTTGAGAGATTAGAAATCACAGTTTGCTAGTTCTGAAAGGAGCCCTGGCTACTCTTCGGATGGGCAGCCCACATCATTTCATTTGAACATAAGGTCGGTTCAGAAAGAAGGAACGTAATAATAGTGGTTAGAGCAGTAGCAATACTGATCTACAATTTAAGTAAATAGCTAATACTTACCTAATATTCCCCTGTACTAAGCACCTTACAAGCATGATCTCATTTAATCTTTACAACAGTCCTATGAAGTATGTGCAATTACATCCCATTTTATAGATAAGGAAATTGAGGAAACTCCTGATTTAAGTATGCTTATTGCTTCCCCATGTGACCAGGGTGGTAACAGGACAGATCTTGGAAAAATTGATCCAAGTCTCTTAACTCTTAAATCAACACACACCTGTTGGTTGGTTATAAAATGGTCCCCCATCAATATATCTATATTTTAGGTCCTAGAACCTATGAATGTCACCTTATTTAGAAAAAAGGCCCTTGTTTATGTAATTAAAGATACTGAAATGAGATTATACTGGAGTATCCAGGTGGATCTTAAGTATCTTCATAAGACAAAGGCAGAGGGAGATTTGAGATATGTATGGATGTGAGATATGGAGGCAGATATTGGAGTGATGTGGCCACAAACCAAGGAACACAAAAGATTGCTGGCAGCTGCCAGAAACTCAAAGAGGCAAGGAATAAATTCCCTCTTAAAGCCTCTGAAGGGAGTACAGTCCTGACAACACCTTAGTCTTCAAACTTCTGGACTTCAGAACTGAGAATAAATTTCTGTTGCTTTAAGCCACCAATCAAATTAGGGTAATTTGGTCCAACAGCTACAGGAAAGTAATAGGAGGTCTGTGTGGAAACAGTCCAGATATTGTTAATAATGAGAATGGTTTGCGCAATATCGATGTAATCTGGCAGCCAAGGAGAATGGACTGGAATGAGTACACATGAACAATGAGGACTTCATTATACTAGTCATTGGGGGTGGTAGCCACTGTTGAATGAGCATGTGTACTGTGTGGCTGTTGCATTCAAAATGAGTGAGCAAGTAGATCAATGAATCTGCATCAAATTTTGCATTAAGCTTGAACATCCCTCCATGGAAACTATTCAGATGATTTAGAAGGCTGCAGCTATGGGCAACTGGAAGCTTCATACAACAATGTACCTGCTAATGCGTCACATCTCCTGTACAGTTTTTTTTTTGTGTGTGAAATAATCAAATCATCCAGGTGACTCAGTCCCCCTGCAGCCTAAATTTGGTGCTCTGTGACTTCTGGCTTTTCCCAAAATGAAATGTCGTTATTTTTCAGATTACATGGCTGGATGCCTTATAGATAGACCTCATACAGTCTCCATTATCTAAACATTATAAGGCAATATGCAAAGAATGTTCTAAAATAAGGCAACAGGTATCTTTGTAAAGCATTCTGAGATCAAACAGTGTTGGGAAATAATGTTAGACAGATTTCTTTGTGACTGGACTTCTCAGGACCTTTAATATGTTTATTGTGCCTTAGGTGTCTTTGAGAAGAGGAGAGGGTAACATGAAATTTCACAGGCTTAATTGCAGGACCCCACTGGGCATTCCCAGCATGTGTTATAGTACATCATGCCGAAAACACTGATGAGACCCATGAGGGAAGAAAGGCCTAAAATTCTAAGGTTATTACTTTATTTTTTTCATAATTATTTTCCTAAAGCCCAAAAAGCAGAATATAGTAGTTATGAAATCGAGAGTTGGATGGATGATTTCCATACACCCTTCCAAATCTAACAATTGTGAATTCTTTATGTACAAGACCAAAGGTAGTTCTTGCCTCTGGCAAAATTGCTAATCAATCATAGCACTGTCCCCTGAGTGAAAGACCCCCCTCATCCTTAACCAGAACTCAAGGAAAATGAAACCTCTACACTATTCCTATTCGAGGAACTTGATGAACAGCCCAAATAAATAAACCAATAAACTGTGGCTTGTGGGTTTTCAAAATACCTATATTATTCTCTTGCAGCCCAAGGAAGTACATCTTCACCCCTACCAATTATATGTTGGCTTTTCCTCCTCATTTCTAGAACATACAATCCTTTGCCCTGATTTATCACTGAGTACACCAGCAATCATACTGAGTTAGAGCCTTTGGGAGTAGGAAGGGGTGGAAGTTCAGGGTCCTATACATCTAGTCCAGTATTTTCTCTCTGGGAAGGTTTCTGTCTAACAGATCCAAATATATACATGTTTACTGCCCTCTGAGTTCCAAAGCCATCTGTGGGAGTTGCATTTGATCTAAAAAATCTTTGCATCTTAAGACAATTCCCAGAGCGGCAGCTGCATCTGATCAGACTTCCTCAGCAGGAGAGTTCAGAAGCTCTGGGTCTTCAAAGAAAACCATTAGCTGTGATGCAATTTTTAAAAGGTGATGAAACACTTATGCCTCATTCCTACTGCAATAACACCTTCCTCCAAAGGGTTTACAGACCTCCACAAAAGGTGACTGTCACTGACTTAGTTTAAAATAAAGTAAAATAAAATAAAATAAAATAAAATTGGAGGCTCAGAAACATTAAGTACATGGACTCAGTGGTATCAAGAAGCACATTAGTCTTTCTATCTCCCAGGAAAGAAAAGGGAGATGAGAAAAGGATGAGAGTAATAAAAATAATTTTTAAAATTTTCATTAACCTACACTTTTCTTACAATTTATGCAGACACTGGGGTAGGTAATAGTCATTAAACTCTGTCAGCCCCTCCTAGAAGGCAGGTACTATGCACTGAAGTTGAGAGCTGACACAGTCCCTACCCTTAAGGGGTTAGGGGGAGAGGCAGACACGGTTGTCACATTAGAAACAAACCCTTTGGATCTTGAGAATTGCTTTGGAAAAAATTAATAAGGTAATGTGGCAAAAAAAAAAACATGTTTGCAGGGCAGGGGTGGCAAAGCAAAGGCAGGTAGGACATTCTCTTGGCATAATGACACTTAAGCCAAGATGTCAGTGATGAGAAGATTCCATCTAGGCAAAGTTCAAGGTGAAGTACATTCTAAGCAGAAAGGGCAGCAAGTACAAAGACCCAAAGGCAGGCAAGAACTTAGGGTATTAAAGGGCCAGTGTGGCTGGAGCATAGGGACTAGTGTTCGGTGAAAGCAGATATCCTTGGAGGGGTAGGCAAGGACTAAACCTTGTTGAAGTAGAGGGCTCCCATAGTTCATGGTCAGGTGTCTGGATGTCCTCATTGTAATGGGAAGCTATTGGAAATTGTTAAACAGGGGGAGAGTACGATCTGATTCAAGCTTTAGAAACACTGAGAGCTTGGAAAGAATATTGAATTATTATTGTGAGAAATGATGGTTGCATGTATTAAAGTTGCGCCTATAGAAATAGTGAGTAGTGGCCCCATTTGGGATATGTATCCTTGCTAACCCCCCTCCTTTTTTTTTTTTTACTGAGGTGTAGAATGCATACCTTTCCTGTAAATTTGACCAATTTTGACAAATGTATGTACCCATGAAACATCCACTCTATCAAGATATAAAGCATTTTCAGAACCCCAGGACTGACTTCAAGCTCTTGCCAGTCAGTCCTCCCTTTTCTCCCCGACTCCCAATCTGGGATATATTTCTGAGGTTGACTTGAAAGGACTTGTTCCCAATGAATTAGACATGGGAGTGTGTGGAAAAGAGAAAGATTAAAGGTACCAAAAGCTTTTAGCTTGAATAGCTGGGTGGCTGAAGGTGTCATTTGCTAACCAGTCAAGACTTGAGAAGAGGGATAACTTTGGAGTTGTGCTCCAAAGTTGCACATAGTAGTTGTGCATAGTAAGGTCAAGAAGCCTGTATGTTATCTGAGGAAGACACTGAGAAGAGAGTTGAGTATATATGTCTGGCACTCAAAAGTGAAGCCTAGGCCAAAGATGTAAATCTGACAGTCACTGCAGGAGGCCATGGACTGGATGAGGCCTGGAGGAAGCAAAATTGCAAAGGAAAAAAGCCAGGGGAGTGAGGACAAGAGCAGTGCATGAGAAAGTGCAGCAAAAGTGACTGAGGGCAGAGGAAGACGTAGCTGGTGGGACACACAGAAGTCACAGAAGAAAGCCACAAGGAGGCAACTATGTCCTCAGACAAGTAAGTGCTCCTGAAAGGTGGACAGTGGTCCCTCATTTAACTTTCCCTCAACCTCTGTAGGAGAGGTACCATTATTATATCTTTTTTTTTTCTTTTCTTTTCTTTTCTTTTTTTAATTTTATTGTTGTTGTATTACATCCATCCCCTTTTTGCTCCCCTCTGTCCCCCTATTATATCTTTTTATCAAGATGGAAATTATAGTTCAGAGATGTAAGTGACTTGTCTGAAGACATACTGTAAATAAGTGGTAGAAACAACATTTTGAAACATGGCAGCTTCTCCCCAGGTGTGTTCTGCAGCACATTAACAGGTGAGGCAGCAAAGAAGTTCCAGGGTCACATTGATTGGGACATGCAATCAAAGTCAAACAGGTTTCCTTACTCCAGGCCTCGGAGACTCTAATATGCTAGCCAAAAGGTGAGGTAGGGTATTGCATTTTCCCTATACATGGAACCATATTTTGCTTTCTTGTTTGGAAAATCAATTCACCAAGTAGGTGTTCCCTAAACCCCAATGTGGAAACTGCTGCTAAAAGACAACATGATCACAACTTCAAAATGCATTTGAACAAAGTCCAAAGAGCTTCCACAGACGTGTACAGTATATCACTGTTACCAGAGAAGAAAGAGTTGACATGAATATTCTGTTTTATAGAGATAATGAAGGCAAAGCTCATGAGATTAAGTGGTTTGTTCTGTATCACAACCTCTAGCTATTAAGCCAGACAAACTAGCACCAGTCCATGTGCCCAAAGCAAGAGAAATCAGGTCAAACCAAGGGGGAATCAAGCAAGGAGCCTAAATGAGACTCCTTGCTGTCTCGGCCTCTTCTCACTATGTTGCCTCTGCATTTGCTGTCCTCAGGATTCTACCAGGGGAAGGAGCAGCTCCTGCATAAGCCAGAGGAAGAAGAAGGGACTGCAGGCAGGCTTAGTCATGGGCATTAGGAAAAGGCTTCAACCTTCTGGGGTGTGTGCTATGGGAAGGGTCTTATAGAATTCTGAAGGAAAGGTATGGCTAGGAGAAAGAAGGTGGTGCTGGGAAATGTCCATTGAAGGGGGCAGAACTGTGGGAACCAAAATCACCTCAGAAAGGAACCAATCTCTATCATGAGTTGTCTTAGTTCAGCAGTCTAAGAACTCAAGGCAAATGAGCTAGACACTCTGCGTGTATTAACATTATACCTCTGTGTCTATACCTCTGTGCAGCCTCCCTATAGTCTGCCACAGCAGACCACCTAAAAAGGCCTCATAGACTGCCAAGATTGCCAATTGAATGCCCACATTGTGGGGAGTGTCCTTCAGCAGAGAGACTTGGGTGAAGAGTTGTTCATTAGGTTCAAACTGTAAAGAGAAGACCCCTCTCCCCAACCACCCAGAACATACGCTTGACCACAAGGACTTTGGAGTTTAATGATCACAGGTTCAGATCCCTGTTGTGGCCACTCAGTAGCTGTGCAATCTAGGTAAGTTACTGAACCTCTGTGAGCCTGCCTTTCCTCATATGTGAAATAGGGATGATAATGGCTCTACTCCATGTGGTTATTGTGAGGACTTTAAACAATAATGAAGAAACAAAGCAAAGTGTGTCTCAAGAAAGAGTCCAAGGTCCCTCTGGAGATGTATCTTAGAGTGCAGATTTTAGCCCTGACCAATGTGGCTCAGGTGGTTGGGTGTCATTCTGCATAGTTAAGAGGTCAGCAGTTTGATTCCCACTCAGGGCACATGCCTAGGTTATGTGTTCAGTCCCCAACTAGAGGCAACCAATCAATGTTTCTCTCCCTCTCTTTCACCCTCTCGTCCCCTCTCTCTAAATAAATAAACAAACAAACAAACAAATAAAATCTTAAAAGAAAAAGATTTAAAAAATACTTATCTTTTTTTAGATTCTAAGAATTTAATTTAATTTAAATTCTAAGAATTCCATGTCTTACCACAGACCTACTGAAACAAACTCTGAAGGATATTTTTATGTAGAGGAAAGTCTAAGAGGGATTCAAAGGACATTTAGTCTGTGCTTGGCAAAAAAACTCAGTAAGTTAACGGCTATTATTCTGTTTATTACTATTATCATTTATAATATGCAAATATGAGACTCTCCTCCAAGCTGGACAGCCAGCGTGGTGCTCAAAATTAAAATTTATTGAAATCCAACTCAATAGTTATTCACTTAACCTTAGAAGCATGAACAGAGCATCAATCATTGGAAAAATTAAAAGAAAAACAGTAAGTGATTACAGCAGCATAGGTGAATGCAAAGTAATCTTTTGCAAATATTCCTAAGAAATCTAGTCATAGTTCTTTTCTCTTTCTTTCTTTTTCTTTTCTAAAAAGTAAGAGTACAAGAAAACTTTCCAAGTTGTGATAAGCAATATCATGTACATACTCCCTGTAGACTGGCATCTTGCCTGGGAAGGTGCACTGTGAGGGGAGAGACCTTCATGATAGGGACAATGATTTCTATATACAGGCTGGCTGGTGAAGGTCAACTGTGAAGCAATACTCAAAGGCCTCTAGGCTAAATTTGCAGAGAAATTGTTCATGAATTTTCCCAGGCATTGGGTCCCATAGTACCTGTGTCTATCTGTCCCCTTTGTCACCCCTACCTATACCTGTCATTCACTTGGAAGATGTCCAGATACAATCTTTGCAAACATGAGTCTTCCTTTGCTTGTCACACAGAGAATCATATTATAAAAGAAGAATGTCACCCTAAAAACTGCATGATAATCAAATGTTAAGTATCCTGAAAAAGAATCCCTTGCCATTTAGTGTTTGAGAAAATAAAAAATAGCAAAAAAACTTTTCTAGAAAATTATATTTAAACTCTCATTACAATTTCATTATATTCAACAAGGATTACCATTCTATGTTCTGGCAGCTAAAACAATTCTTCCCTCTGCTTCCTCTCATTGACATCAAAATATTACATTGAGTTTACATTTACCCAGAGCTCTCCTATTTGATTATATGGCTAGGAAATGCTTACTGTGACTCAGTTCCTTTTGGGAAAGATTGAGAAAAATAGTTTGGGGAGCAAAGCATTTCTAAGATTTGGTTTTCCAAATTATTAAAAACTGCAGTTTTCTGTAAGCTCAACCACGTGAAGCAGCAGGTTGTGTCCCTTGGTTGCCCTCAGAGTCTTTTAATTGCCCATTCTCCATGTTGCAGATGCAATTTAGTGTAAACTCAACATAGAACCACTTTGCCTTCTCTGCAAACAGCCCAACAAAGACCATAAATGTCATCACCAAATTGGTGAGCAATAGTTCAAACCTTTGCATCTCTCATTCCTTGAGACATCTGTATCCCTAAGGATAACGATCCAGGCTTAAAGGAAATCTTGGGAAAAGGGGCCAAGAGCTTTTTTCTGAGGAAGGCAATGAGGCTCGATAAAACTGTCTCCAAAATAAGTTCCATCTTTAAAAGCTCATGAAGGGAATGAGAGAGTTAGTTTAGTTTCTTAAATGGAAGGCCAAAAATAAAAAATAAAAAGTGTGTTGATGGAGAACCTTGCAAGACTGAAAGAGGTTGAAGACATCACTGCAGAAAGATTGCCTAGTAACAGAACTTTCTTGTATTACACCCAAAGCTGTGTACCATCTGAGGCTGATTCAGGAAAATGCTCAAATCTCCTGGTAATTTCCTGCAGACAGGACGTTTAATCATCTCCAAGCCTCCACCACACGAGGAAAAAAAAAAATTTAAACCAAATGATTCACACTCTTAAAATGAATCTGCCTTCAGAATAAGAACCATTTTCTGCTCTTGAAAAGCAGCCACGATTTGTTATTCTAACAAAGTGTTCTTTTCCTCCAAACAGAAATAAAAGTCGCTCAAGGATTGCTTGTACTGATTTCTGTTCTGCATTTCTTGAAACTTCCACCCAGTCAACAGTTTCTCCTGGCAGATTCTCAGCAACCCAGGGAGAACTGGGCAGTCAGTGACTAAGAATACAGGATAATTTTATAAGCTTTGCCCTTCCCCCAATACTTTTTTGGCCTCATGGGAAGATGTTTTATTGTAGAATGAGCAGAATTAGCTGTATATATAAATTCTTCACTGCTAGGCTCACTTGACACCTTTATCTGAATTGCTCAACAGCTGGGAAGATTTGGCAATTGATGATTTGAGAAGGAAAGACCCAAATCCTCCCCAAATGGTATTCATTCTCCTGTACATACAGGACCATATTCATCTAATTATTCAACAAGTTGCACAGATAAAAACATCTGTTTGCAGAAAGCAGGGAACCCAAAGTATACAAATGATTCACACTATCTAAACAAGTATAAATAAAGGCCAGCCCAGCAAAGAGGGCTCCTAAAAGCCAAAATAATTTAATACGGGTAGAAATGGAGTTTGGCATTTCGTGCATCAGACTTTGCTCCAATTTTGAAGGTATTTTTTCCAGCTGCCTCATCTTTAAAAAACAAAACAAAAACCCTCTAACTTTCTGCATTGGGCTCTCAACTTCTAGCTTAGGTACACACGCATGAACAGACAATGGTTGGAGGGGGAGAAAGATGAAATTGCATCTCCTAAGTAAATCTATCCTCAACCCCAATGGATTATTTTGGTTTTAAAATTTCCCAGGACACCTCAGATACCCTAGATTTGTATGCTCCCAGTCCTTACCGAGTCCTGACTGGGAAGAGCAAGGTTCCAATTAACTACTATACCCCAACAGCTTTCTGTTGCCTAGATTCCCTTACATAGCGCTATGAGGTCTCTCCCCCAGACCCATCCCCAATTCAGAGAGAATAAATGAACAAATCTAGGGTTGCTTAATTACAGAAATCCACCAAGGAGTAAAGGAATGCATTTGGAAGATTATAGGAAGATAAGCCATAAGGAGTGTGGGGAGAAGTAAATAACTTTTAAAGTAGACCTTTCTGAAGACATTAAAAATATTTTTGATAGTGTAAGAGAAGTTAATAAGTAGCTCCTTAGTAACACACATTTAAAATATTTGAGGGAAATAAATTGTAAGTGTATTAAGACTTTAAAAAGCAAGTTCTGGGAAGCTTCACTGCTTCCCCTGAAGTTGTTGTAATATGTTGTAATACGGTAACAACATTATCCCCTCCTCCCTCCTCCTATCATTATTACTATTATTGGTTAACAAAGTGGCTTCACAAATGCTGGCAGCACCAAAATGTTACTTAGGTATAGGTCCCCTCCCAGAGCTCACGACCTCCCTAGCGTCTTCGTGGCAAGGACCTTCTGTTCCATAGGTTAGTTTCCCAGTTCAAGAACCCCTTCCCGTGGGAGGGTAGTGAAAACAAGGAGCAAACGCGCCCCAGACACCCGCCCCCCCCCCCCCCCCCCCCCCCCCCCCCCCCCCCCCCCCCCCGCCCCTTCCATGTTCTCGGGCCAAAGGAGCCACTTACCCTACTCAGCCTTGCATTGCTCGCTGTTGCGGAGCCTCCACACCAGGGAACTAGGGGGAGCTGGGAACGGGCGAGGACCCAGGGTCAGGCGAGTGTGGCTGAGGCTAAGAAGCCCAGCAGGGCCTGGGCCAACAATTGACCAAAGCCAGAGGGGGTCCTGCAGGGGATCCGTGCAAGGAAGGTGTCATTCCTGGGGCGGTGGCAGCTGCTGCATACACAGCACCGGATTCAGAAAAATCTCTTAGGTCAGAAGCTCCAAGCTCGCCAGGCTGCTCCTGGCTGCTTAAAGGGACGCCTCCCCACCTACTGCTCTGCTTATTGGTGAAAATTCTGAGCCACAGACCAATCCTAGACCTGTTCCCAAATTGAGATTTCAATCAAGGGAGCTACTGCTTTAAAATTAGAAAGGGCTGAAGGGGGGTGGTGGTGGTATTCATCTACCTTTCAGAAGCAGGATGCAGGCTCTCTCTCTGGCACTTGGCACACAGAGGTCCAGAGAGCTGGCAGTGCCTGAAGAATAAGACTATACTGTGCTGGGCCCATGCAGAAGATGTACATGCTGGACCCTTGGCCTTCATCCCTCCCACCCACGGCCCCACAACTCACTAATCCTCAAAATTTACCCAATTCAGCACACATGCTGGAGACTTTATTCCTGGGGAGAGCTTCTAAACCTCCCAATATTCCCCCCTTCCAAATACTCATCACATTTCATTTTTTTCCCCATTAACTATCTCTTCCTTTACACTGTAAATTCCATCAGAGCAGGGATGTTTTCATCCATTATCACACGGTATCACTCTGTCTGGAATACTGTGGGCTCTCAGCAAATATTTGTTGATTGAATGAATGACAAAATGAGCAATGAAACATGTCCTATGTTGGGTGTGACAATACCGATGTAAATTAGGGGGCAGTATTCAAGAGGCCAGGTGTTCATTTTAGAAAAAGGCTGTGTTAGAACATGGCCTCCATAATTTGTGCCTTAGTTTCCTTGTCTGTAGAGCACGATCCTGAAATCTCCCATCTCACAGGGTTGTTATAAAGACTGCATTAGCTCAGCTCTGGACTAGAGGAGATGCTCAATCAATAGCTGTTATTATTATTGAAATCAAATTATATTTGCTGGAGGTTGGGACTGGTCTGACTACTGGCTTCTTGGGGAGTACACAATCATTCATGAAACAGATACAAATTAAGTGCCAACTCAGTGCCAGAACCTATGCAAGGTGCTGAAATCACCGATGAAGGACAAAGTCCTCAACCTCAAGGAACTCATAGTGGGGGTCAGAGAGACAAAACCAATAGAATACATTTATGAGGAGACTTATTACAGGAATTGAATTGCATGGCTCTGGGGTTATGGAGACCAAGAAGTTCCATGGTTTGTAGTCTGCAAACTGGAGAACCAAGAAAGCTGGTGGTATAATTCAGTCCAAGTGCAAAGGCCAGAGAATCAGAAACCAATGGTATCAATCCTAGGGTCAGTCCAAAAGTGTGACAACCAGCAGTACCAATGTCCAGAGCAGGAGGATATGGATGGCTCAGTGCAAGCAGAGACAGCAACTTGACCCTTCACCTCCTCACCCTTTTCTTCTATTTACGCCCTTCACAAATTGGATAATGCCCTTGCACTTTGGCAAGCGCGGTCTTCTTCAGGAAATCTAGTGATTTAAATGTAAATCTCTTCCAGAGACATCTTCACAGACACACCCCAAAATAATGTTTACCAGCTCTCTGGGGATCCCTTAGACTAGTCAAGTTGATGCATAAGATTAATCATCACAGGGTGGGGGAGAAGAAAGAGAATAGACAAAGGTAATTATGTTTAATGATATTCAAGCAAGGACATATTTACAGGAATGTTTGTGGTAGGATAGTTTATAGTATCAAAATAATGGAAAGCAATGACTCAATAAAAATAGGGGAAATGGTTAAATAAATTATGGTACATCCATTTCATGGAATACCACACAATCATGAGAAAAGTACAAGGCAGAGTTAAGTGCACTAATAAACAATAAACTCCAAAATACATTGCTAAGCACAGTGCAGAAGGTAAAATGTATCCCCAGTTACATAAATAAATCTTCTTGGATTGTGTATACATATGCATGCTGCATGTGCATAAAATGCTTCTGGAATTATGCCTAAGAAAATGATAAACGTTGTTATATATAGCAAGGTGGTTGGAAAACTAGGCAGGCCTAAAATGGAAAGGAGGCTAATTTAGTTTCATCATATATCCACGGGTATTAATTGAACATTTAACCATGATAAACTCCTACTTCTGCCAAAATGGCAATTAATGACAATCTGAAAATTCCAAATAAAATATAACAAAAATTCTTTTAAGCACTTAGCTGACTTACAATAAAGAAAAATTCCTAGGTGGTAGAAATAAAGAAGGAAGTCAAAACAAGAATGGTCAGCATGCAAACTCACCGTGGCTATGAGGTATAGGGGAAGGAGTTTGGTTGGCAGCAGCAGAAAAGTTTGTCTTGGTCCCTTAGGGTCTAGGGTTTTAATGCCCATGCAGGACAGAAGACAAGGCTTTGGGACAAGGAGAATCAGAAAGTTGTTATGATACCTCTTCAGAAAGCCAGGAACACTTTCTGAGGGCTCAGTATCCTCACTGCGTATCCTCAGTGAATCAACAGGTAAAAAAATTTGCCAACCAGCCCAACATAACTTGTCTGTCTCTACTTGTGTTCTAAGTAAGAGAGAAAATTTTAAGCTGAGAATTAGAGACCTCAGAGCAATATTTTTTTTGAGAGTGGAGTACTAATAATAAAAGTCAGAATCAGGAAGCTCTACCTGAAAAATTAATATCAAAATCGGTCTGGTCTTATTCATGATATGCCAAGAATGCCTCACAGAAGCAAATGAAAAATTGCTCTGGAGAGCAGTTACATAACTCAGGCTGCAGTTGGATGGGCAGAAAATGAGCTCCCAATATAGTAATAATATCCAGGAAACTGGTAAGTCACAAGTCAACAAATAATAAGATCAGAGGATAAGAGTTAAAGGTCATAAAACAACTTTCTGAAAAGGATAATGAAATAAAGTTTAAAATAATTAAAAATATTAAAGCTAGAATTGAAGCCTTGAAAAAGAATAAGACATAATGTCTATCTTTCCCCACAGATTCATTAAAATTCAAAATTCAATAAATAAGTTAAACAGGTTAGTTACTGCTAAAGAGGGAAATGTGAATCCCAGGACATTATACAAAATGAAGTACAAAGGGATAAAGAGTTGAAAAATTTGAAAGAAAATTAATAGATATGGAGGCTGGAATGTGATGGCCCACCATACATCTAATAGGAGTTTCAGTGGGAGAGAATAAAGAAATTGAGGAGAAGCATAATGGCTGAGAAATTTCTACATTTTATAAGACTCATAAATCCTCAGATTCAGGAAGCGTAAGGCATCTAAAGCAGAATAAGTAAACATAAGTACATCTGCATATATTTAATTATTCATAAACATACAGTTAATAAGAAAACTGAAATAAGGAAAAATGAAACAATAATGCAGTAACAGAGGTAAGCAGATGGCACTTAGTACTAGAGAAACAAGGCAACTTTCCTTCCTACATTTAGACCTGGACAATATATCCCCAAATCTTTCATCCCCAAATACAGGTGAGGCAAGAGCAGGCTTACACTTGTGAGTATGTGAAACACAGAGTTTATTCTTATATTAGTATTTATTGATCATTGCACAATTTTTCCAAATAAATAACTGTAAACCTATTTTTGCACCACCTAGTATAATGAATTCTGAACTATAGTAGGTTCTTGAAGGCCTAGCTATGCATTTCATAGGGTGCCCATGTACTAAGGCAAAGCAGCAGAGATCTCCTAGGAAAGATGCATTCATTCAGTCATCAGACAAAAGTGACAGGAATAAAGAGAGAGAGAGAGAGAGAGAGAGAGAGAGAGAGAGAACTGAAGCCCTTGTTCTCAAGAATTATATTCTGTGAGTAAAGGCAGCAGATAAAGTCTATCACAGAATGGAGAATGTCATAATAAGGAAGTATAAACTGCTATGAAAACACAGAAGAACATCTCAAGCAGCCTTGCAGGAGTGGAGGAACCACAGGGAAGGAAGGCTTCCCAGTGGAGGGGGCATCAGCACTGACAGCACTGGTGTCTTCAGGGCAGAAACACTAGAGTTAGGTGTGGCTTTAAAGCCCACCATTGCCACTGTCTTCTGACTTCAGCCAAGTTATGCAACTTTCTCAGTTTCCTTCATCTCATCTGTAAAATGAAATTCATATCCCCAGTCTGTGGGCTGCTTTGAGGTTTACTTAGCAGAAGGCCTGGCTTATAAATTGATTTTCACAATGGATAATTAGTATTGTTATTAGAAGAAATTCAGTACCTTGGTGGAAAAAAAAAAAGTCTTTTGTTTTAAAAGGCAGTTTTCTTCTAAAAGCTGAAGAAGACAGGCTTCAGCCTGTTTTCATAAAACTACCTTGATGAATATGGAATGCTTTACTCAATATCCACCTTGAAAAAAGTACATTATCATGGTATCAAAATATAAAGAGTTATTAGATCTGGTCAGTTTAAAGGAGCTTAAAATACATTCCCCCTCCCCCAATAACTAACTGCATATGTTGAGTGTCAAATATGCAGTTATCTCCAATGTTAAATACCAAAACTGTGAGAAAATTCCTATCTATACCATTGAACCTTCGTATTCCCAACCACAAATCAAGTTAAAAGAATTCAGTCTAGCAGGGAAAGGAAACGATGGGCCTTCTCAGTATTGCTCAATAGGTTTGGGAATGACTGAGATGATAGATGGAGAAGAAATTAATAAAGTCCAACCAACAATTCCAAGTTGCTGGGCTCTGCCCATGCTAAGCAGACAAGAACACAAAGAGATCAAGCCCATTTGCAGGGATGGCCTGAATTAAAGTACATGAAACTTAATAATGGCAAAGGTTGTGCCTGCCCTTTGGAAGAAACTCTGAACTGTGCAGTCTTAGGAAAGAATTGGCCAAGAACATGGTTTCCACTCATTCCTTCATGTACCATTTAACAAACATTTATCTAACATCTGCAATGAAAAAGATTGTCCTTACAGGCTGGGTAAACACAAAGAAACATGAATAAAACACAACACCTGGCTTCAAGTAGCATAAAATGTAGTGATCTGACGTTCTCTTCACTTGAAAGTGCCCATGTCCTCCAACATTCTTCCTCTCACTGTGCAATGGTGATCTAACCTTGATAAGCCACCTTAAGTGTGCACTACAGATTGAACACCATGGTGTTTCAAAACAGCAAATAGATTTCACCTCTTGGATGAACAGACTTGTTAGCAGTGGCTTCCCAGAGTGCTGACTTGACAAGAATCTGAGGCTACATCGTGACAGAAACCATGCTGTGATGGATTAGTGATGTCTGTCACATGGATAGGCAAGGAGTGACAGCACTAGTGCTATAAATCTGACATCTCCCATTTAGTCCAACCCCCTCATCCCACAGATGAGAAAACAGAACAGATATTTCTTTCTTCCTGTGGCATTTTAAATTCAGCAACTCTAGCAGGGGCAACTGAGGAGAACCTCCGTATCTGAAATGTTGCTGAGAGAGAAAAAAAATCTATAGCTTGGAATATTTCTGATGAGCTTTTAAGATATGCACTCAAATCCTTTAGCAGCCTTTGTATTCGATGGCAAACTGGCTAAAAGGAGAAAGTCCCAGATTTTGATCTCCCATTTAGCTACAAAGTACATCTCCCCACCCCCAGGTACAAGGAAAATTATATTAAACATACATCATCTGAGAATGCTTAAGGATTTAGAATATATTAGGTGACAGAAATGTCTATAAGTGAATATATTTCAGAAATGCAAAGTGAGTAAATACATAGAACAACAATTAACATGTTATTTAAGAAAGGACAAAGATTTTTATCACTTTATTCTATTAAACAGTACAGATATCAATAGCCAAAGAAAGGAAAAGAAAAGCCCTTATTTATTTTCATACAGACACTTTATACCTGGGGACTCTGTAACAGTAACTAAGGAGATAGAGTCTGTCCCTGTTAAGCATTTTACAGCCAATCTATGAACACTCACAGCCATCCCCCAGCCCAATCACAAAGAATACAGGCTCATTCACTGCAAAGGATGGAATGGTCTAAATGGACAAGAGATAAGCATGAAGCCCAAACCCAGCCTGATTCTGACACAAAGAACAAATTGTAGCATTTGACTAATATGCCAGCTCTTCTGTCATGCTAACTGCAAAGGGAATTTTATGGAAAAACAACTCCTTGAAAAATAGGTCTAATGAATTCAGTTACATAAATTCCAATGAAATATTATGGAGAAAGAATGGGGGAGAGAGAAAGAGGGAAAGAGAAAATGAAGACGAGGATAAAGAGGAAGACAAGGAGGGTGGGAATAAGGGAGTAAGTAGGGAGAGAAGAAATGAATGAATAACTCAAGGGATATGACTAGGATGTTCTGAAAAATACAAGGCTTACCTTGAGGTCCCAAAAGCTATGTTCTGACTTAAGATGACAGGAAGACTATTTATATGTCAATCAAATACACTAGGAAAAATTTGGGTAAAAACAACTAAAAGATGACCCACCACAAACAAGTCTTCGATGTGTAAGTCGCTGAGATTACTTTTTTCCTCCAAGACACATTAATTTGTATACCACCTTCAGGATTTAAAAAATATGCTTTTGCTAAATACTATGTTCAAGATTTGTCATATGGAATATGCCTTATATTATTTTTTATTACGAATAAACAAATTGTGATACATTCACACAATGGAATACTACTCAGCAATTAAAATGAATTAATATAAACAACAAGGTGGATGAATCTCAAATATACAATATTATGCTAAGTGTAAGAATCCAGGTTGAAAGGGTATATATTTGTACTTGTATAATTCCATTACATGACATTCCAGAAAAGACAAAATTACAGGAACAGAAGGCAGACCAGTCATTGGCAAGGATTGACGGGAGAAAGGATTGAGTAGCATGAGAAAAATACAGAACTAGTCTGTATCTCAATCAGAGGAGTAGTTACATGACTGTATATATGTTACATTTGTAAAAATTAATGAAACTGTAAACCTAAGAGTGAATTTTATTCTAAGCAAGTATAAAAAACAACTGATAAAATATCAAAAGTTAAAGCCATCCATAGTACCACTTTGATTTTAATCATTCCTATATTAAATACTTTCTTGTTAGCTTATTTTTGTAACTATGTTTAATAAATTACTCAAAAACTCATTACTTAGGAACTGTAGTCTGTCAATAGCCATGACCATGACATTGCTCTTCCTTCAGTAAAAAGGGAGAAGATCAAGTTTTGGAGAAGTATCACCACTAGCCCCTCACCGAGATCTCTCTATTGTACTTACAAAGTCAGAAGACAGAAAAGATACTTTTAAAAAACTATGTGTAACTCAATGCTAGTTAGTAAATGGACTTGACCATCCCAAACCATCTCACATTGTAGAAAACAGTGTTACGGACTGGAAGCTCCAGAAGGGAAGGAGTGGCATCTATCTTCTTCACACCATCCACAGTACCTAATATTCATGAAACAAACCTTTCTGTTGTGTTACACATTTTGTCCTTCCAGGAGAGGACATTCCTAAGGCTGCTCAATTCATCATCAGACAGCTGGCTCCAAGAGTGAGTTTTCCCTCCAGTGAAATGCAATCAACACACCACCACCATGGATCACAGAGAGCCAGTGCAGCCTACTCTTATGCTCAACAGCCTTCAAAAAACCAAGCCTTGTCTTCCATCAAACTACTGTTGTTAACTGTTTCCCATGGGGCATGGTTTCAAAGCTTTTTACATGCCAGACACTCAAAAGGTGAAGCCCTAATTAAATTAGAACAAGGAATTATTGTCAGTGCTGTAGGTGAGATATGGTCATGTAAGAAAACCTCCATGCTTTTCTGTGAAACATGTTTAGGAATGTAAGGCTAAAGTAACATGATGTCTGAGATTAGCTTTAAAATAGGAATAAAAAAAGAAAGAAAGAAGAGAGAGAGAAAAAAATGGAAATGAGAGGGAATTAAAGCAAAAGGAAAACAGACAAAGCACATACAGCAAAATTTTGATAATTACATCTATTATATGGGGATTGTTGTACTTTTTCCTTTACTTTTGAGTATATTTGAAAATGTTCTTAACAATGGAAAATGTTTAAGTATGATTTAACTAAGGCAGGGTAGAGTGTGGGTTTGTGCCCTTCTTGTTTCTGTCACTGTGATTCCAACATTATATAAATTTGATCCACACTGGCCAAAATCTATTCAAGTTTAGGGTTTTTCCACAGTCTCTCACTAGACGGCAGCTACTTTATTCTACACCTGTGTACTTGGGTTTCTGGCTCCAAGTGCAGGCTGTCAGTTTCTTTATTTTTCCACTCTGCCAATTATCTCTCTTTGTGTGGAAATTTGGGATACTCAGACTGCTTGCTAATTCTATGTAGCATCTAGTCTATTAGTTTCTATCACCAGACCATGTCTGTATAAGAACCACCTGGGATTTTGTCAATTCTGTAGATTCCTGTGCCTCAACCATAAAAATTCAAATTCATTATATTTGGGACAGTGCCCAGAACTTGTATTTTAAAGTTTTCTTCAAACCAAACTAATATATTCATTAATTCTCCATTATATCATCAAGTAGGTTTTTTTTAATGATAAATGACACCTAACAATTGAATAGAATTTTTAGTTACATTGGGGGGGGGTGGTGGAAAAATAAGTGGAAATATTTATATTATCTCAGATTGGCTACTGCCAGATTATAAAAGCAAACTTTCCAATTAGTTCACAGGGGAAACTAATGACTCTCAAGCTCTTAAGAGCATTTCTAGACAAGGTCATTTGTATGGCTAAGAGAGGTAAGTATCAGCATTTTAATTCTCTTGGCCTATGTGTTGACACTTCTTGGTGGTTGCAAAAACAATTTTGGTCTTATATTTTCTTTTTTCTTTCTTTCTTTCTTTCTTTTTTTTTTGGTCTTATATTTTCAAGCATTTGACTTTGGAGGTGTATGCTACCTTCAGCCATACTGATCTTTATGTTCTGGTTTCTTGGGAAGTACACTAGTCAGGAATTTGGAAAACAAGAAAGCATTATAAAGTTTTCTCCCAGTCTGCCTTTATATGAACTCTATGAATCCTTACAATGAAATAGGGACCTTGATGATGCTCATTTTTCAGAGGAGGAAACAGAGGTATACACAAATTAAGTAACCCGCCGCTAGGAACACAGCATGTAAGTGGCAGGGATGGGATTCAAACTCAGGCAGTGCAGCTTCCAGATTTCTGAGATTCACCTTCTCACATGTACTGGTCACTTTGGCCAACATGTAGAACAACCATGGGACCCTAGTCATGACAGACATTTAGAAGAAAGGCAGAGAGGAAACCAAGAGCTAATCATAATTTACTTCTATGAACTTTTCCTGTGCTTGTATGTTCATCTATCTACCTATCCACCTTATACTTACTGTGTAGCTACTATATACAAGGCATGATGGTAATAAGCTCTGGGGACACAGATATTAAAAAAAAAAATACAAGAGGGACTTACAGCCTGGTGGGGAAGAGATCAATTTATATATTATATATATATGTATATATGTGTATATATATATATATATATATATATATATATATATGTGTGTGTGTGTGTGTGTGTGTGTGTATGTGTGTAAAATATATATGGATAAAACAATAAAAACAAAGCACTGAGTGATATAGCCTAAGACAAAGAAGTGGAGTGAGTGAACTGGACCGACACAAGAATGAGATGTTAGCAGCAAGTCTTGAAGAAGGAGCAGGAGCCTTGGAGATGGGAAGGGGAGTGCAGTCAGACAGGTGTGACTCTATGAGCAAAATTATGAAGGCTTGAAAGAGACCCAAGAGGGGCAGGAAAGACATTTATAGAGTTAATCAGCCTTGGCACTACAGACACTGGCATCTGAATTCTTTGCTGTGGGAATTATCCCTGTGCATAAGGGATATTAGCAACATCCCTGACCTCTACCCACTATATGCCAGTAGCAGCCCCCTAGCTATGATAACCAAAAGTATCTCTAGATATTGCCTAATGCCCCTGTGCAGCAGAATCATCCCTCTGAAACCCTAGACTAACAGGAAAGCTTGAATGTATGTATGAGAGAAGAAAAGGACCAGTTGCTGAAAGAAGCATAGTGAGGTGGCTAGGGTCTATATCATGAAATCAACCAGTCAGTCAGGCCTCTCAAAATCTAAGTAACCACCTGGCCATAATGAAGCTCATTTCCTTTAAAAGAGCTTCCTGCCAATTCCAGCTATAGGATCAATCTACACTAGAGGCCATTAGTTGGATAATTAATTTGGTTGCCATCTATCTAATCATTGGTGGGCAGAACTCTGCTATGACCCCCAAGATTCTTGGCCCTGGGGTTACACACACATTTTCCCAGCTTTTCAATCAAACACTAATATACTTGCTACTGTGAAGGGATTTTGAAGCTGTAACTGAGGTTGACCTTAAAATAAGATTACCCTCAATGAGCCTGACTTAATCCCATTAGCCCTTGAAAGACACTGGAATCTTTCTAGAGACACAAAATCAAAGGGTGATGGGCACTTGATGTGAGGGAGACTCTCAGCTACTGGCTTTGAAGATGGAGAAGCCAGGTGGCAAGGACCTAAAAGTTGTCTTATAAACTGAGCATGGTCCCTAGTTGATAACCAGCAGGGAAGCAGAAACCTCAGTCCCACCACCACAAGAAACTAAATTCTGCCAACAACCTGAATGAGCCAGAATGGGGAGCAGCTGGAAATGCAGATAGCCAACATGTTGACTTCAACTTTCTAAGAACCTGAGCAGAGAAGCCAGCTACACCAGGTCTGAACTTCAAATCCACAGATGTGGTAGTAATTTGTTAAGCAGCAACAGAAAACTAATACAACCTTGATCCCACAATCCTCCAAGGTCCAGCTAAATCTTCCTCCTCCATGAAACCTCTCCCCTCTCCCCACTGTGACAGAAACCAGACCAGGCCATTTCAAGTTTTCCCAAGTCACCACACTCTCTCATGTTGATCCTGCTGTCCAAAACCCTCTTTTTTGTGTGATGTTGCATATTGATAAAGTACTATACTTTCTACCATTGAATAGTTCCTGGTTGATTGCATGCTCTTTTCTGCTCCTCCCACCACTGCCAAAAAAGTTAGTACTGAGATCACAGTAGTCATCTCTTCAAGGATCTGCTGAATTTCTCACAGTGTCAATAACAGTATTAACCCTATTCTATACTTAGCAAATCATTATTGATTGATGGCCGCTGGCCCCCACCCTAACCCCCACCCAAGGAGAGAAGAGGTATTGTATACTACTGCCAAAATTCATATTATGAGTGAACTGACCTGGGACCATTTATATTTCACTAATTACATACATGAGATCACTCTCATGAGTGATAATGACTCTAAAGTTATGGTGATGTCTCCTGAGCATCTAACTTCTAGGGTCAAGTGACTAATCAGTTACTATGAACTACCAGCCAAAAATCTCAATGGTCCTTGCATTTTAGCCTCTCTTGGTGTTGCTCCTCCCATCTAGACATAAGCTTGAGGTTTCCAGCTATGGGGCTTGAAGTTTAGTCTTCTAGTCAGGAGACACATTTTGGGAAGTTGGCAAAATGGTGCTTTCCATTAGTATTGTCCATTCAATATTCTACCCTCCTTTGGAGGGGCAACAAGAAAATTTTAAGAGTTCACTTTTCTCTGGGGAGATAATGAGCATAAACAAAGGAGTACATAGAAACTGTTAACTATTGGGTTGGCCAAAAAGTCCATTATGTTTTCTCCATCAAATAAAAGACACATTTTTCATTTTTATCAATAACTTTATTGATTTGGATATTTTGAATTTATTGGCTATCTCTTGCTATTGGGTTCTAGTGGCCAAGGGTGCTGCTAAACATCTTCCAAGAAAGCCCACAGCAAAGAATTATTAGCCAGAATGTCAATAGTACCAAGAAACTTTGCAAACCACTTTTGACATGTTTGATAAGTCACAGCACCTTCTCTATACACTGCACAAATCTTTATTTTTAGTTCTGTGTTTAACTTTCTTGAAATAATAAAGCATAACACACTGAAAATGTTGCACATTTTCTTCCACCTTCAATATTAAAATGGCTGCACAAAAATTCACCAATTTTGGTAAGTTCTTTTAAAATGCAACTTTCATAATACAATCTAATAAATTTGTTTCAAATGAAATTAGAGACAACTAAGCACTACTATAGCCCTTGTATGAAAAAAATGTAACGGACTTTTTGGCCAACTCCATAAAATAAGTTACATCCTAAGGCATCACTTATCCCTAATGACCAGGATGTTCTTCACTATGGAATTAAAAATTCAAAATAATGGAACTCTTAAAAATCTATTTGTAGTCTAAAGCTTTCACCATCATATTTCTTTCCAGGATGGATTCTGGAACTACAGCTTCTGCGACCTAAATTTACCTACCAACTTATGTGTAGTTTCCCCTTTCTTTTGTCATCAGCAGCAGGTGAATTAATATAACTCTGATAATTGCAATGTATGGGGTTGATTATGTCTCAAAATTATTTATGCCAGAGGACAAATTGATATGGAAAAAGCTGAGAACCTGAACTTGTAAGCAATAGAGTCACAGCTTTCCTGGGTGGCATAACAATCATTAGGCTGTAAAAAGTCTACCTTCACTCTTGCTTTGGTTAGCTCTCTAGTGAGCTATATCAAATCGGAAGACCACAAGTTACCAAGCTGAGTCCCAGGGTCTTGGTAAGGCAAGATTTGGTAAATGTGTATAATGAGAGATGGAATATAAGTGTTTTTTGAAAATTATTACTCATAGTACTAATTCTCTTGATGAGGGTGGTGAACGTTTTCCAGTTCTGTCACCACCCAGGTCCAGCTTCCACAGCAAATATCATTGAATAATCACAGAACTCTTTGCAGCTGGGTCTGGAACTGATTTAGATTCTTTCTCAACACAACTCTGAGGGAATGAAAGTCTCTACCAAGTGGTCCCAATTGGCCTGCAAGATAAAATCAATTAGCCGCCTGTTGAATTAAATGCACTGATAGTTCTCCTTCTTCACTATGCTTGTATTTGGCTGAATTTTTATTTTAATGTAGGAAAGGAAGAAGAATAAAACAACAAAGAAACTGCACATCTACTCAGCTCTATTCTCTTTCTGTTTCCAGAAATCATCCGGTCATTGAGAATTGAGAGCCACTCTTTTGGGGTAGTTAAATTTCTTTTTTTTTTTTTTAATTTTATTGTTGTTGTATTACATCCATCCCGTGGGGTAGTTAAAATTTCTAAATGTTTTGTCATTCAAGCTTCAGAGCAAAGAGAGGAGGCATCTTCCCAGTTTTTATGGAGACTATTTTTTTCTCTGCTCTTCCTTGTAATGAAGTCCTCCCAGATTCTTTCCTGGGCTTTCTCTTCTACATTCTCCCAGGGAAGGATGATAACCTGCCCTCTTTTTCCTGGGGCATCCACTACCTTCTGTCAGTGGGCTGATTCGCTCAGTATCAGGCACTGTTCTGGGTTCTGGGTGTGTGGCAGTGGACGAAACAGACACATTCTTTGCCCTTGTGGAGCTTATATTTGATTGTGGTGGAGAAAGACAATAAGCAAATAAGACAGTACATATTAAGGAGCAAAGTAAAGTTGAATAAGGAGAAAGAAGAATGGGCAGGGCACTGAGGTGCTTGCTCAGAAATGCTGATGAACTCACATCTCCTTTCCAGCCTAGAGATCTCCCCTAAGGTTCAGATGCATGTGTCCTAACTACCATCCAGGTATTTCCACCTGGAAGTCTGAGAGACACAAACTCACCACATCCACGATAAATGCATCATCCTCTTCCAAGTTCTCTTCTTCAGCAGAACCATGTACCCAGACTTCTAAGTCAGACACTAGATGTCATTCTTAAATCCTTCCACTACCCCTACACCCAAACAGCTTCTAACTGCCTCTCAACACTGTTCATTTCTCTATATCTGCCGCCATGTTCCAATGCAGGCACTGTTCTATTTCTGGGGCTGTTGTGCAGTCTCACCCACTGAGAAAAATTGTGCCTCTCCACCAAGCCCAGCCCAGGCCAATCCCATTGTATATACTGTGGCTGAAATGACCTTGCTAACAGTCCCTCTGATCATGTAATTCATTCCCTGCTCAAGTCTTCTAAAGCTCCCTAGTGCTCTTGGGTAAAGGAATCCGACTTACAAAGACCTTTAAGTAAGTAAGGACTTACAATGCCAACTTTCTGCATTAAAACTGCCCCCCTCCCCCACTCTAGCTAAATAGAGTTAAATAAAGCTGTTTGCAGCTTCTCTGGTGTTTTGCTCTTCCTACTGCTAACTGAATCACAGTTCAGTTTTTTCCCCTGAGTAATTCCTGCTCATCTTCCAGGTTGAATTTTGGACATCTAGGAAGCCTTGCTTGACCTCCCAGCTAATGTGTCTGTTGATTAACACAGAAATCAGCATGCCATCCGGCACACAATCGATATTTCTTGAATAAATAAATATGTCAATGTATGAAGTACAAACTGATTTGTGTAATTGCAACCAATTTCTTCTAGGTCCCAAATATCCTGATTCATTCGTCCTCATGATCCAAGCTTCTAGGGGTGGAAATTCCCATGCTTAGTCAAGTCATTTATTCTCTCTGAGCCTCAGTTTCCTCATTTACCACAAGAGAATAACAGCTCCTACTTTGGGGAGGTGTCATGATGAGAAATTAGTGTATTGAAAGACCTAGCACATGGCTGGTACACAGGAAGTGGAACTACAAACAATAGCTCTTATTATTTGAAAATACATTTTCTGCCTGCAGGTCAGGCAGAGAACAGAACTGCTTTCTGAAATGAGTGTCATTTCCCAGAGGTCACCACACCTTGAGGAAAATGGAGAGGATGAGGGGAAACGTCTCCCCTTTTTCAAATGCCCTCCTTTCCTTTGAAGATCTCTCTAGCACTTCGGACTTGCTATTCTGTTTTTATTCTGAGTTCATTTAGCTTTAAGCTCACAGTCTTTATTTTAATACACTTTGCATTATAACAAGTAGGTCAAAGCCATTTTATACTTGCAATATGATTACCATAGTAATCACTGTATTTTATAACCTGCAAAATGCTCCCAGAGAGACCAGTAGGGACAACTACAGTTTGTAACAAAAATAATAATTTCAGCCCTGCAGAATAAGCTCCTCTTAAAAACTCTCTTGTTGCAAGAGTTAATTTTTGAGGCTCCCACAATATTTGGAAATGGCAAATGCTAATGACTGAAGACATGCTCAAGAGTTTTACTTGAATATGTTTTTATTTTCAGTAGCTTTGTGTTTGGAGAGTTAATATTAATGATAGTAGTAGTAGTAAGAGCAACAGCTAATGATTCTATAGTGCTTGAGGAGACTGTCTGCAAAAGTGGTCTGAATAATTTCCCACCTGTATCCATGCTCTTGAGTAAGCTACTGTCCTGTTGACTCTGGACTTAGCCTGTACTTGCTTTGGCCAATGAAATATTAGCACATGTGACAGAAGCAGAGGCTTGAAAAGCAATTGTGCACTTGGGTTTTGCTCTCTTGCTGTTATTGAGAACCCTGTGGCCACAACCATGTGAGCAAGCCCAGCTGCTATAGTCCTAGCTGCCATCATACTAAACATGCAAGCAAAGCCATGCTGGACTATCCAGCCCCAGCCAAAGTGGCTCAGACCCTCAGACCAGGACACCTGGCCAGCCAACCTTAATGATAAGAAGTAACAAATGAGTGTTGTTCTAAGCTATTACATTTTGGAATGCTTTGTCATGCAGCATAAGCTAACCGATACCATATTTACACATGCCATGCATTCTTCAAAGTACTTTCTATAAATTAACTCATTTACTCCTTATTATAAACCTCTGGGGGCAATACTCTTATTGATCTCTTAGCTGATGAAATGAAATACACAGAGACCTTATAACTAGCCCAAGTTCACACAGAATGTGATGGAGCAAGAACTTGAACTCAGTTAGACTGGCTCAAGAGTACCTGCTCCTACACTACATAATACTGACTCTCAAATCTTTTTATTTTTCTTCTATAGAAGTATTTTATACAGTAGTTACAAAGAGCATTGTTAATGTGAACAACTGCATCAATGGCCAAGAACACAAACTATGACTGTGCCCTAAGGAAATATCATGGGAATACATTTTGGATCCTAAAAGCAGTAAATCAAAAGTGCCCTAGCCACCCATGCACCAAATCTATTAAAAAATTCTCACTGGTATCATGTAACCTTCAGAATGAATTTTGAAAGTCTAAAGTAAATGCTAATCTTCAATCACATATTATTTAAAAAATTTTAGGTCATACACTTTCTCAAGTCTTCATATATCTTTTTGGTCACTTAAGTCACAAAAGCAATACAATCTTTTTTTTTTTTTTAATTTTCTTTATTATTTTTAGAGAGAGGGGAAGGGAGAGACGCAGAGATGGAGAGAGACATCAATGTATGGCTGCCTTTCACCTGCCTACAGCTATGGATCTGACTTGCAACCTGGTTATGTACCCTGGCTGGGAATCGAACCAGCAACCTTTGGGTTCACAGGCCAGTGCCTTATCCACTGTGCCACCAGCCAGGGCCCAGCAATACAATCTTTTAAAACTATTAAGTATATAAAGTAAAAGTGAGTTCTCATTTGCTCTCACCCTTTAACCTCACCCTGCTAATATAACAAATTATTAAGTTAATGTGCATCTTTTGATATTTTCCTTTAATTATGCAAATGTAGCTACTAAAGGCCAGCCAAGAATTCTCAATTCTTAAAATTGATAATTAGAAAAAAAGAAAATCAGTTAACTCTAAACATATTTTATATAAGCCTCAGTTCATTATAATCAAGTATTTATGACATTAACTGTAATTTAATACTCAAAAAAAAAAACAAAACACTTTACACAACAAATAGAAAGATAACTTTTAAATCACATATATGAGAAGCCAGTTGTCTGGGGTTTTTTTGTTTTTTGTTTTTGGTCTAAAATAGAATTCTTATCTGAAAGGCACTACTATGCTTTTTAGAATTGAAATCAGCTTTCAGAATGGCCATGGAGATGAGATAGCAGTCAGGAGGTCTAAAACAAGTCATTAAAATCACATACACACACACACACACACACACAGTGTAAAAAAATAAAGTTAAATGCACAAGTACAAAAATGAGAGGTCATCTAAGTCTAGGATGAGTATAACTGAATGTAATAATTTTCTTAGAAGATAAATGTCGATATATAATGCAAGTAAAGGTAGATAAGAACCTTGGGAAATCAACTTCTATCAGATGATAGAATTAGGAGCAAAGGAATGCATCTTCCATAAAATTTTTTTAAAGTCCAACTGTTATTTTTTTTTAATATTTCTTTTTGGATCAAAAAGGTTTTTGCCCCAATGATAAATGATCTTTGTATAGAATATAGAAAAAGTTAACACTAATATAGGACACATTATTTTTGTATATGCTTTGCCCCATTTTCCTTCTTTTTAACAATATGCCAGTCTAGAGAATGTGTGGATGAAGAATGAGATCAGATGTGGAAAGTTAAGATTCACTTGAGGTTTCATAACGGCAACCTACTGAGACTAAGGACAGAGTTGCTTCTGACCCTTCCATTAAACTAAAATAAATATGAAGGCACTGATCTATTATTTCCATAATAGACTAGACTACATCTTAAAGGACCCTAAAGTCACATTAAAATTCAGGCTAGTGCTGGTGAGCAATACATTAAAAAAATCTACTATATACCAGCTCATGAGATAGGTCCTACAAATGAAAGAGTAAATGAGATATACATTGAGAGAGATTTATCCCACAAGAGTGGACAAGAAGACTGCAAGAATAAGAAGGAATGTATAGCTGCTGTGGCTTTTTCCTTCTGAAAAGTCTACTAGTAAGTCAACAAATGGTCAAATGGTAAGTAAGTTAACAAGGAATGTTTAATAATTAAGATTATGAGATTTCACCAAATTCATTCATTCATTGAACACCCACTATGTGCAAAGCACTATGACAAATGCTGAAATATAAAGGGTACAAGACATGGTTTTTGCCTTCATAGGGTTCATGACAATAGGAAAGTATGAATAAAAGCATAATGGATGGTGTCATATCAAAAGAACAACACCTAACCTGCTTGTAGGAAGGAGATCTCCCCAGAGAAGGTATACCTAACCTAATACCTCAAGGATGAGGTGATATTTGAACTTTTAAAATGGAATTCCACTTACAATATTTAATTTCTAGCCAGTGATTCAGAAGCTTCTTGCATTGAGTGAATGATTACCTGAGTTGGGTCCCCTGCACAGTAAGTCTCCAAATTTCATGCGCATCCAGGTCACCTGGGATCTTGTGCACACACAGATTCTGATTCAGTAGGTCCTGGGAGGAGCTGAAATTTCTAACCAGTTTCCAGGTGAGGAAGAGGCTACTGGTATGGGACGTCACTTGGAGTAGTCAGGCCCTAGTATAAAAGGGTCCCTGGCCAACAGATGAGTTGTATTTGGTTCATGTAGTGTTCCAAAAACTCTATATTAGTTAGAAACTTGTGAAAATCAGGAGATTTTACATAAAGGGCAGGAATTTCCAGCTTCTTTGGGGAAATTTACATTAGACACTGGATTCTAAATTTTCTCAAGATGCCATCATTTCTCCACAGCAGCCTCTGCACCCAGAACCCCCACATCCACTGGGTTCACTCTACACACATACACCCCCTCAGGTATCTAGCAGCTTGTAAGTATTAACAACATCACACCCCACCTCCCCACCAACCACTCAACATTCTTTCAGGAGGAGTCTGCACACCTGGCAGGAATTGGTGCTGTGAATTCATAATAAGAAAGGACCAACAGGCTTTTATGCAAACAGCACCAGTTTCTGTTGCCAAATTCATCTGGCTTGGCAAGTGCCTCAACTGCTTCAAGGTGGCATTTCTGTATACCCCATTACTGAGATAACAGGGCATTAATGGAAGGACATGCACGGACAGTGAGATCGCATGGCCGCAGGCATTACATGCCAGTCTGGGGTACAGCCTAAAAAACACTCAACTGGCTGAGGATCCTAAGGGCCCACTCTCATCCTTTAAGATGTCAGCACCCGAATGCGTCTGGAAACACTCTCAAACTGGAGCCCTGGCTAGAAGTGGAGGCAGGACTCCACCTGGGGAGAATGTGCGTAGGCAAATGTGTGAGTGGGTGCAGGCAAACTGATCACACATCTTTTCATCATGGAATATTAATCTGCATGCTGGCACTTCGCTATTTTTACATTTGAACGATGTCTCTCCATTTGGATGAGATAGAAATGTTCCACTTTGGGGTTCAGGCTTGTATAATTGCCAAAGCCCTCATTAAGACATCCTTGCCATCCAGGTATTAACAGATTAAGCCAAATGGACTGATAAAATTTTTAGTATCAATTGAAGAAATGTATACTAGAAATCACTTATTCTATGGTACCTCTGATGCCTGATGTATCCATCATTTCCTATGATGAGAAAGATTTATTACTGTGGTAGCACTGAAATTAGGCTTGTGAAAAATAAAATGGAGATGTTTCTTCTGTTTGTGACCGTCAGCATGCATCTTGCTCATCATTCCTTTTCTTTACCAGGGTCATAATTATGAGCCTTTCTTGGACTTGAGCCTATCTTTGTCTGTCATTGCTGAATCGTCACATCAAAATTTAGCATTTTCATAGAGTTGGTGGTATGAGAGAGAGTAAAATATTTTTTTAAGAAAATCATTGACAAGCATTTGCATAAAGCAAACTGAGGGGGGGAAATGGAGCTTAGAGCACATGAATGTGAATGTATTGATCACATCGCACACAGTCACATTAATTTTGTGATAACAAGAAGGATCTAGGAGAACTCACCTCCCCCTGACATGCACAGTTGGGAAATAGTATGAAAACCTGGTTTTTCTGTCTGTTTAGAGTATTTAAGTCCCAGTTTTTAAAGCTTTCCATATAATAGTGTTTGACATAAATAACAAATATACAAGAAACTGCTTTAAAAGTACATTGGCTAACACTATAGTGCAGCCTAAGCTGAACTAAGGGGGAGTGTGGAAGTTCCTCTCCAATTATCACCAATCTTCTGAATCACATGGTCTATGAGTGGATGTCACTATATTAAAGCAATACAGTACATATTTATGTATTACAGTTGGGACTAAATGATCATGTGATCATCTGTTCCATGTTGGTCTTTCCTTCTAGAATACAAAAAGCACAAGAATGCAAGGCCCACATTTATCCATTACCACAATGCTAGATTCAAATAGTTCCCAGTTCACAGCAGGCACTTGGATATTTATTGATTCCTTGAGTGAAGAGGCATTAAATGAGTGGATAAAACTGGGCTGCAGAACAGTTACTACCTTTAAGGAGGTTGAACTCAAAATGGGAACTCAGAGGAATATAGATTCCCTGTTAGCACATTAAGAAAGGTATTGCTACACTGACTGGAGTTACATTCTGACACTTAGCACTGAAGACAGCTGGGAGCAAACGGATCAGGTAGGATTTTGAGTCAAACTAATCAAGAAGACTTTCTGATTTAAGTCTAGGATATAAGAAGTGGTGCCAGTTCCCAATTATCACCACTGTGCTTTTCAAGTACTAAATGTGAATGAAACAGGGTTGACATTTTTCAACATTCACTGAATCAACTGTTTTCTTTTTCAACTGAAATTCAATATTTTGAAAAACTCCCAGAACTATAGTGCATTCGAATATTCTGAGCAGCAATGAGTATATCTGGAACCTTAATGAAAATCTTAACAGCTGATTTGTCTCTCCCATGCTTCAATAACAAAACAGGGTCCAAGTGAGAGCTCTGCATGGGAGTGTGTAATTCTATGAAAAGTGGATGGATTCCCAAGAAAAGGAGAAAGTCACATGTTTTGGTATGTTATGAAAATTTAAAACATGCAAAACATGGCATGGCTAGCAACTCTACATATATCAATCTTTCATTGCTCAAAATTATCAAATGTAAATAATGTATTTAAAGAGATGATAAAGAGATTGACTCAACCACAACAGTTTTAACCCTAACCATAAAAAGGAAGGTAATCATTTAATTCAATCAAGGGAGTACAATCATATTTTTTTTTTCTATTAGCGTGCACGCAAAATTTATTAGTGAATGGAAGAGCAAAAGCAAGGGTGGCCAAAGACCAGGGTGGCAAGCTCAACCTAATGTGACCAGAAGCCCAGTGGCCAGAGAGTGTGAATCTTTTTTCTGAGGACATATATAGTTGGCAGGATGGGGGTGAAGAACTTACATATTGATTAATGGATAAAGGTGGTGCCAGCTTTTCTTAGGGAGACGTGACCACCCAAACTTAGGTATGTGTGGGGGTCTCTTAGTCCAAATTGTTATCCTGCTCCAGAATCCATTTGTTCATCTTGTTGTAAAACACATTAAGTGAAGGGAGGCCATTCATTAAAATTGGGGCAGCTACCCGAAGTTACTTATGGGCTCTTTCTGTAAGCATTAGGGGGGAGCACAATCATATTTAATACCTATAACATCACTGACAGATTTAACTTCTGGGGCTTCTAGGCCTTAAATGGCAAAAAAAATGCACTTTTGCTATTACATACAAAATGAACTCATCTCCAGTAAAGAAGACCCAAGAAGCCTGGGTGTGAATTCCACACAAAATTCTGTTTGCCTTCAGGTTACTGAGATTGACCTTCCTTAAGTGAATATACTGGGAAGATGTGCTTAAAGTACTCTTACTAGAAAGCTTTAGCTCATAAAATTATATATCTACGAAGAAAACTTTTGTAATAAAAAATAAATATATAATAAACTTTGCACTATGCACCTCAAGTTTAATCCATTCCCAGAAATGCTTGTTCTGGTGGAAACATCTCAGTCAGGTGTCCAATACAATCATGTATCAAAGCTAAAAGTAATACTATCTTTACATAAGTGTCTTTAAAATAAATTATGGTAATATAATACAAGACCTACTCATATTTTCAAATTAAAAATGAAGGCAAAAATGAATCATCTGGAATAATTTCTCTTATACCCATTATGATAAGCTTCTATGAAAAGTTCTATTATAGCTCTGGCTGGTGGCTCAGTGAATAAGATGCCAGCCTGCAAACCCAAGAGTCATTGGTTCAATTCCCAGCCAGGGCACATAACCAGGTTGCAAGCCAGGTCTCCAGCCAGGTCCATAGTTGGAGGCAGGTGAAAGGCAACCATACATTGATACCTCTCTCCCTCCATGCCTCTCTCTAAAAATAATAGTCTTTAAAAAGAGTTCTATTATAAAAAGAGAGGGGCTGTGGATTGCACTGATCTCCCAAGCAAGACAACCATCTAATCTATATTGCACACAGCTAGGCATATGGTAGAACCTCTCTGACTGAATCTGACTTGAACCTTCTCTTGATGATCTGTATTTTCTCTTTCCTAAAATGAAACTTTTGAATTACACAATCTAGACAGTCCTAACCAACTACAACTATAAAACATTTCCCCTATAATTATGCTGTTCACAGATACCGCAAAGATAATATTTAATTGTCCTGATTGCCTGCCATACCAAAGGAGTTTCATGGCCTGAGTCAACACTCCTAACAGAATAACCTTAGAAATGGTGACCATATGTCAATCAAGATATTCAAAACTAAGCAGGCTTTCATTTCCATATCTAGAAAAGTTATAGATCTAAGAAAAGTTTCTGAAAAAAATGCCATTTTCCAACAAGTTAAAAAGGTCATTCAAGTTAGCCAGCAAGATATTTACATTCCTGAAGAGACAAAGAAATGCAATATCCAAGCAGTAAGCTTGAACAGCTTAGACAAGTGTTCTATGCCTATAGCCTCTAACTTGTATCAGTCTATGAAGTCAGTGACTCAAAAACTATAAACAGAACCCAAGATCTCCCAAGTGGCATTAAAAATAAAAACCCAATCCACATACCACCTGAAATTTCTGATCACATCATTCAATCTCATAGTAGCTGACAAGGTATTTCCCAAAACTACATTGGGTGATAAATGTTTTTTGTTTGTTTGTTTGTTTGTTTTAGTGGGTATTTTTTAACCTGGTTAAGATTTATAATGAAGTACAAAATGCTTAAAAGAAACAAAGCTATAATCTTTATATGGTCTGTGTTATAAGATATGTACGTATTTGGTACTTTAATCTTTTTGCCATTTAAGCGAATTGCCCTATTCTTATAAACAGGTTGTCCTTATAATTCCAATTTAAAATGTTTAACTGGGTACTTGGTGTAGATTTACAATTTTAAACTAACTCTATGATATTTACATACAATTTTAGGATATTTAAGTCATTTTAAACATTCACTATATTTCTAAGTTTAATTTGTGAGAATTATAAGAATTATTAAAAGAAAAGAAAAAGGGTGCTGCTTTTCTTGGGGAAGAAGGATGTCAAGTCAGTAAAAAGAAGCCAAGTATTCTGCAGTTATTAATGTATCTTAACACATAAATAATTTAATTATTTAAGTTTTTAAATGGGGACAGATGATATATAAACATGAAAGAATAGTAAGATCTGAATGCTGAACTTGAAAAAAGAATTTGGTTTTCAAGTCATTAAGTTTTAAAACCAAAGCTATCTAAATAACTTGTCCTTTAAACAAAAATGTCCTTTGGGGGCTCCAAATAGATCCCTGCCACTAAAGTGACCCTTGGAAGAGTTCAGAACAAGTCTCCCCAGAATGTGCCACCTTGGCATGTAGACAGGTTTTGAGCTAAAGATACTCGCGGCCCAAAAAGACTCAGGAAGACCTTATTGCCTCCTCTTTATTGCCTAAAAGAATTTAGATAGAAGGGCTGGCCCAGGAAGAAAATTATCACCAGAGATAACTACGAAGAATATGGGCTAGGTGTTCTGAGGTGGGCTGAGAGAACATTGCAGGGTCTTTGTGCCCCTTGTGTCTTTCTTCATGGCCTTGCTAATATTGCTTACCAAACGTTTGCTTTTCCCAATTTCCTGTTGAATTACCTTCCTTCCACTGGAAGTCCCAGATTCCTACCCCCTTCTCCTTAGCTCAGAATGACACATAAGCCATTTTTGCCTGACTGCTTTTAGGTCTCATATTCCCATGGGATCCCTTGCATTCATAATTAAATTTGTTTTTCTCATTTTTTTGATTATTAAGCATGTCAAGGAACTTAGAACGGTAGAAGAAAAAATTTTCCTCCACCATAGTTGGTGTAGTTGTCCAGATAAAAGTTCACTGGTTGGACACTGCTCCCCCTGAGGTTGCTACCACTGAGGGATCCTGAAACCTCTGACAAGAGTGGGCAGACGAAAGAATTCTTACCACCTCAGTCTCCTGGATCCAATGGAAGCAAGAGTGGTGAGCTTTTCCCCTTCCTCAGTTTAGATTAGCTGATGAAAATATCTGTGGAACTGTTTTCTTGGGCGTAGGGAACTCTGGTAAAGCTTTGTTGTAAGGACTATTGGTTTTTATTGGTCCTTTTTTCCCCTAGACATTTTCAATGTTGTTCTTTTTCTCGGTCTCTTGTGTCATTTGTTGTGAGGGACCCCACAAGGCAGAACACAGGCATATGTCCTATAAGCCTGTTGTTCAAGCCAGCCTCATAGACAGGTCAGTTCATGGTTCTCACCAGAGAGTTGTCTGATTAGACACATTTTGCTGTGGGTTAATATGCACAGGAGGTAAAGGCTGTTGCTAAGAGACATCCTAGAAGCCAAGTCCACAGAATTCGTGGGTACAGGTCAGGCATGTTAGAGCAGTTAGAACACTCATTACCGAACCTAAAGCCTCCTATGTTAGAATAAGCTGGTCAAGGAACAGGTTAGATCAACACTAGGTCACTTGCCTCAAGAAAGTTTTCATGCAATGAGGCACTCTATAAAAAACACCACACAATCCCTAACCTCATGCCATATCCCTACTAAGTATTAGTTTGGCTCCAAGAGAAACAAGGCTTAGCTAAAGCAGTTAATATTCATATAAGAAAAACAAAAAAAAAAAAACAAAACCAGATAAGGTTTTCATTTTGTTCTGTTCTGTCTTGAGAGCTTGGCTATGAGATCAGTGAGACAATTCTCTCTGGGCTCTGCAATTGGGAAAGCACACGGACCAGAGTGCATTTGGCAGATAGTGGGACACACTGGAATTTTGAGCAGCTGTAGCTGGTTGGCCAAACTGTTGCTGTAAAAGGCCAGATAAAAAGTAATACGGGCTTTGTGGGCCATATGGTCTCTGTTGCAACCACTCAACTTTGCCACAAAAGCAGCCAAAGACAATATGCAAATGACTAGGCATGGCTGTGTTCCAAACATTCTTATTTACAAAAACTAGCTATGGGCCAGATTTGGCTCATGGGTCACAGTTTACCAATCCACATTCTAGTATAGAGTACATAGCACCCCCCGCCCCATTCAGAGGGATCAACTCTGTGATTTGCTACAAGACAACCTGAACACATTCTTATCCTGGAAGGTAGGGTCTTCGCCCAGTCTGACTTCTTACTCAGTGGTGGCGGCAGCAGATTCCCAGTTTATACTACTGCCAATTCATCAGATACATCCTTTTTCTTGAGGTCAGAGGGTCATGTTTCAATCTGGGAAATACCCCAAAATGCTTTTTCCTTTTGGTACAAAGAAATCAAATTAAAAGGGTTTAAAAGTGTTAAGTTATTTGGGGATTAAAAAAAAGATGGCTTTGCTTTCCATAAACACAACTGCATAAATGCAGCTGGCTTTCGCACAGACTAAGATGCCTCAAATTCTGAAACACTCTGTGCCAATGAATATGCGATGAGTAAGTGCACTGGAGTGCAGTTCCCTAACTGGACACAACACTCCGCAGCCAGGATCCATCCAGCAACCAGGAGCATACTTCATGCTCAACTGTGAGTTCTGAATGTCACATTTCAAATCTCAATTTTTCCATCAGATGTTCCTACAATAATCTGAATACTAGAGTTAAAATAAACAGTTATTGCATTATTTTCTTCTCTTTCATTTTTCCTGTCAGTCAGGAAAGAGGCCACCCCATACTTGGCAAGCAAATGCAGGAAAGGAGGTTCAGGAGTTGGTTTTGTAAAGGTGCTGAAGCCCAGCAATTTTATGTTCTCTGCTCATTCAAGAAAATGTGGAGAAAATAAAAATGACATAAACCAGGCAAGTGAAAGAAAAGTGTTTATTATGGGCATTTATTGAGTGATTCCAACATGTGCAAGATCCTGAGATCAAGCCTTCACAAGGATTTTCTCCCTAAATTTCAACGCATGGCTACGAAGGGAATTCCAAGAAATTGAGGTACAGTGAGGTCAAAGATCATGCAGCTAGTAGAGGGAGAATATGGATTTAAACCCTTTGACATCAGAGCGGAAAGCCTTAGCTAATACTTTAATCTGAATTAAGCAGAGCTCAAGGGCTATTTCAGGAGATTTACACTGTACTCTCCAACCTTTGCTAAAGGTGGACGTCTCCACTGTCTCTTCTTCCCAGATGCAAGGCTGAGTCTTGTGCCCTGGACTGCCAAAATACCTTGTGCTTGACCTCATCATGCTGCATTAGAAACTATCGCCTGCTCCTTTCTTCCCAACTAAAGTTTAAACAGAGGTTATCAACTTCCGCACTATGGACATTCAAAGCCACAGAGTTTTTGTTTGCAGGGGTCTGTCATGTGAGTTGTAGGACGTTTAGCAGCCGCCCTGACCTCCACCCACTAGATACCAGTAACAAACCGCAGGGGTGGGGAGTTGGGCAAAATTGCTCCTGGATGAGAACCACTACTGTCAAACCCCTTGAGGATAGGATGTCTGTCCTCGTCACTGTTTACCTACTGCCTAATGCAGGGCTTCACAAAGAGTGGGTGATCAACAAATACTTAAGTCACTAGAAAATGCCTTTCTCCAGCTACATAGCTAAGAAAATTGCCATTGTTGGTTAGCTGGTTCTAAGGGCTCCAGAATGAAATCTAATTCTAAACCTTCATGCTATTTTATTTAGAAGTTTGGTTCCCATAACAGCTGTAGTCATCTTTACCCCCATATTTTATCTATAGTGAATTGTTGATTTTACCCCTTAAATATTTCTCAGATCTGTCTACCCTCATCCTTTTCACTGTCATCATGCTAGCAACCAAGTAGTCCCTGTCTTTTGTCTGGATTGGATAAGCCTCTTGACTAATGTCCCAGTACCCTCTCTAGTGACCCTCCCTGATCTTTTCTGCCTGAGATACCAGAGAGATCTTTCAATACCCAAATCTATTCATTCCAGGCTTTTCTATGGCTTTTCTATTGCTTATCAGACTTCTTAACATGACCTTTGGAACCTTTAGTAGCCTGCCCTGGCCAGCCTCTGCAGCCTCCTCTTCTCATCACTGGGGCTACCGTTCTTTGAAAAGGCCATGATTCCACCTGCCCCTAGCCTTTGCATTTACTCTTTCAAATTGTGGAACACCACTGTCCTTCCTACAGATTAACCTTGGAATTGCTTCTTCCTGGTCTGAAGTAGATACCTTCATTAAAGGTCTATAAGGAACCAAGTTCCATCCTTTCCTAGCATTCATCCACAAGACCATCTTCACAAAAGAAAGCAGGCACCTTGTCTACTTTTGTTCACCATTATAATCTCTGCACCTGGTAAGTGGTAGGTGCTCAATGAATTTTTAAAAATAAATTTGCATAACTTGTAATTTAGACACTATTGGTGAATACAAAGGTTTTGCAGATGACAGAAGCACTAGAGGAAAATGGTTAGTTGTTTGAATCATGAAGCTCAAATTCCAGTTCTTAATAGCTCTGAGACTTTGGATAAAATAATCTTTCTGTACCTCAGTTTCCTCATAAAGTGGGGAAGGAGTTCCTATCCTCATAGTATCCTTGTTGATAAAGTATATAAAGTCTCTTAATAGTGTCTTGGACATAAAAAATGCTATATACAAATTTGCTGATATTATTATTAACATTATTTTTAGCATTTTTTAATCCTTACCTGAGGAGGATTTTAGAGAGGGGGAAAGGGAAGGGGGGAGAGAGAGAGACAGAGAGAGAGAGAGACAGAGAGAGATCAAGCAGTTGCCTCCCATACTTGGATCAAACCTGAAACCTAGGTATGTGCTCTGACTAGGGATCAAACCTGCAAGCTTTTTGGTGCACAAGATGTCACTCCAACCAACTGAGCCACCCTGCCAAGGCTTAGTAGCATTTTTATTTATGTTTGATGGCTGAGGTAACAGGGTGCTCTCAGCACCTCCAAGTGACACCAGCAGTCATACTAAGTTCTTCCAAGTCGGGGATGAAGAGATCCATTTCCTTATTCTAAGGACCCCCATGTCATCCCTAAGGTCCTTTCAGGTGGACAGAAAGCAGCTTTACAATGGCCTTTTGATAGGTTCCACAGAAACAACTCTGAGTTCATAATAATAGCCCTCTCCAACTCTGCACCTCGGAGCTGACTGCAGGCTGCCAAGGGGCCACCAGCACCTTGAAGAGTAGGCTAATAGAAGATTGGGTTGGTTTGCAGCACAATTCAGATCCAGCCTCCCCGGAGAGCCTAATTCTCCCTGTGGACCTTTCCACTCAGACACTATGGAAACACAAGTCCAAGTGGGTTCCAGTCCACTTCATTCAACAGACACTTCCTGAAAGCACCTGATGTGCCAGGGACTGCATTAGGGGCAGAGGCTGGCAGCCACCACTTGTCACACAGGAGCCTGAAGCTGCAGGTCACGTCATGATGAGCAGCTTTTACTAATCTCCTGTATGTTTACCACGTTATTATAAGGTTGGCCCACTGATAGCCTATTTCAGAGAAAGGCAGACGAGGCCTTTTATTTCTTACATTTGTGTGCAGAATCATCATTCCCAAAGCGTAATTCTGATTCCAAATATAACTGCTGGTCAAATTCCATTATGAAAAACTCCTAGTGCATATGTAAGGGTAGGATTTTATTGTCTGAAATGAGCAGGCCATTGTTTGGCTGAGATTTAAATATCCTGTTGTCATATAAAGATTCTGTTGTGTTGGGATTTGTTGTAATGAGATTTGGCCTATAACTTAACTGTGAATTAGCAAAGGGCCACTTATATTTCCTGAATCCTAGTGCCAGAGGGTACTAGCACCTGAGCCAGCTTTCTCCTAATGAGGCAATTAATGCTGCAACATGCTCTGCCTAAAACGCATTTATTGCTTTGCTCATCAGAAGGTAGGATGGATAATAAAGAAAATCAAAAGGCAGCCACAATAAACATTAAAGGCGAGAGAGGCTGTTGACAAAAGATCATCTTTATTCTCTTGTAATAAAAAAAAGGTAGATCACAACCCAAGACACTTTTTAAAAAGTGTTATTATACACCAGGTTCTGCTTGTACTGCATTACTTCCAGTCACAGTCTGATATAACTCAGTTAGAGAACACGTATGCTATAATTAAAGATGCTGGGTCCTCCAGGTAACAAACCCAGGAAAGTGAGTCATCTTGTTACAACACACTTAAAATTGAAAAATATTCAAAAAGAGCAGCTTAAAAAAACTAGGTATTGAAATACCAAGAAGGGTTTTAGCCATTTGGGTTGGCATCTGATATAGATGTTAAGAGTTGAAATAAAATAATGCATCTACCTGCCAATCTACAGGATGTACAAAAAGTGTGAACACCTGGGGGAAATAGTGCATTCACCACCCTCTTTTCAGATTAATAATAGGCTCCATTACCTTAAATTTAAAGGCATATCAGCTAAAAATGTCAGAAGGTACAGAATAATATATCCAAAACTAAAATTAACACACAATTTAACATGATTTATTTCCCAAAGTTTCAGACATTCTGTGTTTAGAATCTTCAAAATAAAGTACAAGTAGTGAACCATAAAAAATTATTCCCAACACTAGCATGAGAAAGAAAATAGAAACTCTAAAGATTTAAAAATGAATAAGCTATCCTAGCTATCAAGGTTTTAAACACATATATCATTTAAGCTAGTACATTTGAGGTAGTAAATGCACTGCAATGGAATTATGTGACCAACTGACTTACATACACAAAGATATGTGCCTGATAATATGCCCTGTATCATTCTTTGCAGCTGTGAAAGCTTGTGAAAAACCTAAATGTTCCTCACCAGAAATCATCTAGTCATGATCATTTAACTTATGGAAAAATGTTTGTTTGTTTGTTTTTTTTTTGTTTGGTTCACAAGATGGTCTGTCCCTGTGAAACAGAATTCAAATTCTCCTAGAAATTAAAAAGTTCTTTTCTGGCTTCTTCTTTCCTTTCCATCTCTGTACTTAAATCTTTTTCCAACTCCCTCAGTCCTTCTAGTACATTTTGGAGGGAAAAAAAATCCAATAATCCAAAAGTTCATAATAAAACAATGCTGGAAATCACTATGAGAACACAAGACAAGTGAAAAACATCAGATAAAAAATGTTTATTAAAGGATTTGTAGCACATGCTACAAATATGTTCTTGATGGTTTTGAACTAGTATGAAAAATATGTCACTTCTTAGTTCTCCCATACAAATGACTTGCAATCCTATAGACTTTCACCTCATTCTTAACTAGGTTTTCAGATTACCTCTTAAGGATTTTCTAAAATTTCTGTTTATAAATTATGACTGAATTGCCTAGAGGAGAAACTCCAGAATGACAGAGTAAGGATCTCCAAAGATATTTCTCCATAAAAGCAACAAGAACATTGGCAAAAATTATCCAAATTATTTTTTTTCAGGACTCTGGAAATTAACCAAAGTCTGGAAACAACCAGGAGAGCATTGATTTAAGAAAAAAATAGCTGAATCTTGGTAAGAATAGAAAGTTTATAGCATTTTAACTTTTACTATTATTCCCACCTTCCTCACCTCATTTCTACAGTGGCTCCCAAAACAGTAGACTTCCAAGAAGGTAACTTTTAAAAATAGCAACCTATCAGCCAAAGGAAGGGGTCAGAAAGGGCTTGGAGTTCTTAGAATCTCATCCCAGAGACCTGTCACTATTTGATCATTCTGCAGATTCCCTAAAAAACCCCCATTAACATGCCTTGTTTTCAGCTGACCTGAATCAGAGCTGGCTCAGAGGAAAAAGCCGTATTCTTAGGTGTTTGTTGAAAACATTTAGCAGCAATTGTTTAATATCACAGGTGTCTAAGGCATACCACTTGAAGAAACAGGATGGCCACAAAAAGAAAGAAAATTTTAAGAATGAGGTGAACACGGGGGACTTTAAAAAGATCTAGTATATTCATGAAGCTCTAGAAAGTCACAGGCCTGTGAAAGAACTTAAGAGGGCTCTCTCACTTCTAACTGACCTTGATGATCTGCACAAGCAGAAAGTGAGAGCTAATGCAAATTTATATGTTGCCTGAGTGTTGAAGGTATACACCAATACCCATACAAAACCTGTTGGCAAAGGAGAGACTTAGTTTTCTTATGTATTTAAGAATACATAAGAATACTTATGTCTTATGTATTTAAGAATATACCCATCCAATTATTAGCAGGCCTACAAGAAAACTGAACAGAGACCTCAGTGGACACACATGATAAAGAATACAGACATTACAGAATTCATCCAAAAGCATCACCAAACAGACAACAACAGTACAACAAAAGACCCTTGGGGTGGGAACAGATTTCCAAAGTTGCAATGTTATTTCAAATGTCCAGGTTCCATTTCAAATTATGAGTTATGAGAAGAAACAGGAAGGTATGGCTCACATATAGAGAAAAAAGCATTCAGTATAAACTATACCTAAGGAAGCCCAAATATTGGATTTACTTGATATAGACTTTAAATATATTATTGTAAATATATTTTAAAAACTAATGGAAATTTTGCCTTAAAATGTATAAAGTATAAGGCAAAGTATGACAACAATGTCTACTAAGTAGAGAATATCAATAAAAGAGATAAAAATTAAAAAATAAAAAACCCAAAACACCCAAATTGAAATTCTTGAATTGAAAAGCACAATAACAAATAAAAATTTCATTAGAGAGGTTAAAGAACAAACTTGAGCTGGTGGAAGAAATAATCAGTGAGCTTGAAGAAAGACCAATTGAGATGATCTAGCCCATGGGTGGCAAACACAAGGCCCACAGGCTGAATCCAGCCCTCCCCCTTACTTTATCAGGCCTGGCACCTTCAGTCCAGCACTTTGTTTCTATCTGACTTGCTTAACTGTTAAGGAGTAGTTAGATTTATACAGCCCTAAAATTACATTCGGCTCTTTGAAGGCAACCTCAAGGCTGATGTGGCCCCAGTGAAAATGAGTTTGACACCCCTGATCTAGCCTGAGAAATAAGAAAAGAAAGAAAATATTAAAAACAATATTAAACACCTCAGCTTACTATAATAGGGATCCCAGAAGGAGAGGTAAGAAAGGATTGGAAAATCATGTGAAGATATGATGGCTGAAATCTTCGTAAATTTGATGGAAGATAGTAATTTACAAATTCAAGAAACTTAACAAATTCTAAGTAGGATAAACTCAGAAATATCTACTCCTAGGTACAACATAATCACACTGTCAAAAGTTCAAGACAAAGAAACAAAAGCATCAAGAAGAAAAGGTGACTCCTCTTATACAAGGGATCCTTAGTAATATGGAGAGCTGCTTTATTAGAAATAATGAAGGCAGAAAACAGTGAAATGACATATCCAAAGTACCAAAAGATAAAGACTGTCAGACAAGATCCATCAAAGCTATCCATCAAAAACAAAGAAGAAATTAAGGCATTCTGAGACAAATAAATATTGAGAGCATCTGTTCCCAGCAGGCCTGCCCTGTAAGAAATACTACAGGATCTCCTTCAGGTTGATATTCACATGGGAAACATTTAACTTGCACCCTTTCTTCACACCATATGTAAAAGTTAACTCAAAATGAATCAGAGACTAAAGAGCTAAAACTATAAAACTCTTAGAAGAAATCATAAGAATAAATCAAGACCTCAGACAACTTCTTAGATATAAAACCAAGAGCACAAACAGCAAGAGAAAAAGATTAATTGGACTTCATAAAATTTTAAAACATTACTTCTTCAAAGGATTCTATCAAGAAATCAAAAGGATAACTCAGAATGAAAGAAAATATTTGTAAAACATATATCTGATAAAGGACTTTTATTCAGAACAAATATAAGGAATGCTTACAAGTCAACAATAAAAAGACAATCCAAATTTTAAATGAACAGGTATTTTTAAAAAGGATTTTATTTATTATTTTTAGAGAGAGGGGAAGGGAGAGAGGAAGAGAGGGAGAGAAACATCAATGTATGGTTTTCCCCCACATGCCTCCAGCTGGGGACCTGGCTGGAAACTGGCCTGTAACCCAAGCATGTGCCATGACTAGGAATTGAATTAGCAACCCTATGGTTCACAGGCCAGTGCTCAGTCCACTGAGCCACACCAGCAAGGGCTGGACAGAGATTTTAATAAATATTTCTGCCAAGGAGATATATAAATGGCCAATAAGCATATGAAAGATACTCAATATCATTAGTCATTAGCAAAATACAAATCAAAAGCACAATGAGACACCACTTCACATACACTAGAATGATTATAATAAAATAGACACATGTTATAAAAGAGGTAGAACATTGGAACTCATATATCCTTGATATGATTATAAGATGCTGCAGCTTCTTTGATAAACAATTTGGCAGTTCCTCAAAAAAGTTAAACATAGGATTATCACATGATACAACAATTCCACTCCTAAGTAGACCTCAAGAAAAATGAAAATGTATGGACACAAAAAAATTTATATGCAAATATTCACAGCAGCATGTTCATAACAGCCAAAAAGTGGAAGCATTCCAAATGCCCATCAACTGCCAAATGGAAAACAAAATGTGGTAAATTCATACAATGGAATATTATTCAGCACTAAGAAGAAATGAAACACTGATACATGTTACAACATAGCTGAACCTTAATAAACATTACACAAAGTGAAATCAGCCAGCTGTTGAAAAAAGAAAAACACAGACTGTATAATTCCATTTATATAAAATGTCCAGAACAGGTAAATCAAGAGGCAGGGAATAGGTCAGTGATCAGCAGTGGCAGAGGGCAGGGGGTAATGGGAAACGGTTACCAATGAATACAAGGTTTCTTTTGAAATTAAGTAGTGGTGTGGGTTGCACAACTCTGTAATTATGCTAGAACCCTCTAAAATGTTTATTTTCAAAAGGAATTTTTACGATATGTGAGTCATAGGATCAATAAAGCAGTTATTTTTTAAAAAGCTGATAGGAATAAGGAAAAATAAATTGCCAGGATTCTGGACACTTGTATGACACTTAATATAACACTTACTGTGTGACTGTTGCAAATTATCTCACCCCTCTGTGCCTCAGTATCCTCATTTGTAAAATAGGCATAATGATAGTAACTACTTACAGGGGCTGTTGTGAGGATTAAGTGCATTAGCTATTGCTAATTATTGGGGAGGGAAGTTCAGGCTTTCTCTGACCTTATAAAGAAGAAAGGAGGGGAAGATGATGCAGCATGTGAGTCTAGAATTGGAGAAAATCAAGCTGAGGATAGAACTCATGAGTGCCCCTATTTTTTGTGATGAGGGAAATGAATGGGGGGAAATACAGGAAAGAGGATCTCTTTGAAGTCAATAAGGCAAAGATGACAAGTATAAGAAAGGCCAGCTGAAGTAGAAAACTAAATCTGTGTGGGGATATCACACACATGACACCCAGAATCAATGACAGAAAACTGGATAACCAGACTTTTTCAGGCCTGCTGATTGCTTGGGGCTGTGGGCAAAGAAAAATGAAGGACAGGAACATGCATTTGCTTAGAAATACCACTGAAGAATGACAATGACATCTCAATTAAGAAGAGAGGCAGGATGGGCTAATAACGAGGGGAAGAATGAATTCCCTGAAATTTCTCAAAAGAGATTGTTGTTCTGAAACAAAGATTATCCACACAGCAGGAAAAATGTAACTAGCATTCTTGAACCTAAACATGAGAAAAACCAATGATGGCATGTGTTAATTGTCTCATTGATTTTATTTCTTTCAACATTTTCTACCTAAACTATTTTTTTTCTAACTTTACTACTGTCAGATTCTCTTACAGTTATTTAACCCAAATGTCCGTCCCTAAATTTATTTGATCACAGATTCCTCTCTTTCCAGAGAAACTTTTCTAACCTGATTCAAAAGTGGGATCCTGTGACGCATGCTCTGAGAAAAGGCAGCACTATCCATAATGAACAGATGGGCAACTAGAACCCCAAAGAGGGTGAGTAAGGAAAGACTCCATCAAGACATCCTGTTCTGTTCCCTTTTGTACTGCCAACTAAGTGAATATTTCCAGGCACCACTCATGTGAAATGTACTTCTACAGCCAACTACCAGACAAGGGATCTCCGAAGGCATTTCCCTCAATGACATCAAAGCGGGCATATGTAACCGATTAGCAAGGCGCCTGGGCACGCTGAGCTATAAACATGAGATGGCATCACTTTACAACCTCAGTGTTCAGCTCTGCTGTGTTGAACACCCCTTTCCTGTTGGTGGATTGTCTTCCCCAACAAACATCTAATCCAACTCTATAATTTTTCAGGACTTTCAATGATTGGATGTATCCCATTCTGGTTTTCTAAGGCTAAGCCCTGTTGTTTGTAAAACTTCTGTTTTGTACTTAGATCAATATTCTTCCCCCATCCCACAAGAACAGGTGGCTAAAAGCTTGCAGTGGAGAAGAATGTGGTCTGCGTTTAAGTCTAAGCCTTTTCTTATCTACTCACTTCATCCTCCAATCCCGGCACCAGCAGGCACAGTGTGGGGAACCATCTATGACTCTGCAGAACTGGAGGGTAGCCTGGCAACCACTTGACCACGCCTCTCCTAGCTTATTGTGAAGGTTACATTAGGTGACAAGCTCCTGCAGCATCTTTGCAGCCTGCAGACCAGAGAATATGGCCAGGCCCTGACTTGACTGAAGGGTACGAAAGTGATGGTGGGCCGCAGGGACATGTCCAGACCTTACACACAACTCTCTTGGATCATCTCTCCTTTGGCCCTGGGAAGATGCAGGACTTTATGGCTGTAATTTACTTGAAAATAAATCTGCATAATCAGGGTGACATCATGTATATGGTAGTCAGTTGAGCCTTTATTTTAGGGGTTGTCAGCTAATGTGCTACCAAGGATACAGTCAGTAGGCCATTTAGCAGCACATTGGAAAGGGCCACAATCCAGGGTCAGCGACCACATGTCCACTTCTCTTAGCTGAGCTGAATCAAGAACCAGCAGTTGTTAAATGCATCAGAGATGCCAAATCAGCTTCTTATTTGGTGAACCTACTGACTTGTTAATTGGCATGATGGGTGTTAGAGACAGAGTGTTACTATTGAAATCCTAAGTACTTAGGATGCGTGGAGTGGCTAAAATAGTCTGGATACATCTCTCATCTCTGCATGAACTCAGATTAAGAATCCACTTGGGCAGGACCTTCCACCCCTTATACTGATGACTTTGACCTACATACAGACCCTAGTTTAGGGGATTTTCTAACTGAAGAGTTCAAATTAGAGAAGACAATCCACCTGTGATGCTGGGATGACTTTAAATGAACTTTCTTTCATACAGAGCCTGGTGGAAGCATCTAAAACAATGGTTCTCAACCTTGGCTGAATATGAGCACTACATGTGGAGCTTTTGGAATCCTAATGGCTAGGCATCACCCAGCCCAGCAATGTGGTAGAGGACTGGTATCAATCAATAGCTCTTGGGAGGCCCCCCGGTAATTCCAGTGTGTAGCACTATATGGCACAGTGTGGTATAGGGCTTGAAGAATGCTTTCATGAACTGTTTTGAGCCTGCTCTGCTAATGAATATTCATTTAGTAAATGTCTGTATATGTGGGTGAATTTGGTCTCACGCCTGCTTTCATCAAAATCAAAGCAAGGCTATAGAAGAAAAGCTAACACTCATCAACTTGAACTTCTTTGGCAGCTTCCAAATAAATCTCAAGGGATCAAATGGGCCTTGGTCAGCTCCTAACAAGGTGACAGCCCCCATCCCCCTTATAAGAAGGGACAGGATATAACTTCTGGTAAATGCTCTTCTCCAGAAAAAGACCACCATTCTCACTTTCCAGTTTGTCTCTTCAATCAACTTGGGTTGGGGTAAAGCCAACAAGGACCGATTTAATCTCCTCTCTTCATGTTCTCCTTGGCTGTAAATGGAGCTACCCTATTTGTAACTGCCTGTTTACTTCACAGTCCTCTTCTGATGGATGCCTGTCACTTTCATGTCACTCTTACCACCTGACACAGAGCGCTCCGACAAGCCCTCAATAGCCCCAACTTCTGAAGCTAGTTTTTGGGGTATTTGCATCCTCTGCCTCCACTCTGGGTCCGGGCCAAAATTGAGAACAGGGGATAACTTCTACTAGGTCCCAGACATCATTCTGTTATAAATATATAAATAAGTGGGCAACAAGTGGGCACATACAGATATGAAAGTAGGAACCAAAGCTAATTAGATCAGAAAACGCCTTGATGCATTTACACTCAATGGTAAAAGGACAGGAGAAAGCTAGAAGTGCCACCCTAGTTTTTCTCCCCTGTCCCCTAACAAAGATGAGATTGCTGAACACAGGGCTAATCACCATATTAAGCAAACCTCATTGCTTGGGCAAATCACCTGTTATTACTTTTTCAGGGTCCTGTGCACTTTAATAACAGACATCCATCAAAAGTGGGCCATGAAATAAACAGGCAGTTACAAATAGGACAGCCTACCTGTACAGGAAAGGAGAAGAGATGAGATTAAATTTTCTGTGCTTTTAATCTTGCATGTCACTCTCACCAACTGAAAGTTTACTGTATCTTTTGTCCACCCACAGTGTGCTTGCTGAGTTCTCCTATCAGAAATTTCAGTGGAAGGGAACACCATGTGAATTAGAAGCACAGACTCTCATGTTACCCTTCTTGAAAGAAAAAAATAAGATTATTAGGGACCAAATTGTGCCCCCTTCCCCCAAATTCATATATTGTAGCCCCAACCACAATTGTAACTATATTTAGAGACAGGGCCTATGAGGAGATATAAAGGTAAAGTGAGGTTATAAGGCTGGGGACTTAATCCCACAGGACTGCCCTTAGAAGAGAAATACCAGAGATCTCTCTCTCCACACACAGAGGAGGCCAGGTGAGGACACAGCAAGAAACTGGCTGTCTGCAAGCCAAGAAGAAAGGTCTCCCCAGAAACTGACCCTTCCTGGCACCTTGATCTTGAACTTTCAGCCTCTAGAACTGTGAGAGGAACAACTTGTGTTGCTTATGTCACTCTATCTCTGGTATTTTGTTATGGCAGCCAGAGCTAACAAATACAATGATTTGAAATTACATCTAGGTATTATAGAGAAGTGGGCCCTTATTTCATCAGGTGGAGCTCTACTAAAATGTGGAGACATATCTCTATCCAAATGGGGGTGAGGCGGGCAGGAACTTAAAAAGCCCAACTATGTATCATCAAAGAGCAACTTGTGAATGGAAAGTCTGAGCCAGTTAGTTTGTTTGCTGACCATTCAGGCCTCAGAGTGAGAGCAGAGCTCAGGCCAGTGCATATAGCATCAAACCAAAAAACCTGGAGATAAGAGCTTCCAACTGGTTGTAGAAATGCCAATTTCTTCCACATTTTTACACTGGAGCAAGTGAGTATTACAATGTCTGAGATGGAAATTTCTACCTGTGGATGTTTGGGTTGGAAAAGGGAACTTTGGAGAAAAGAATCCCTAAAGATTTCAAAGCAAAATCATCAAGTAAAGACTAATTCAGAGTGAACTGTTTTGACTTTTTTTTTTTTTTTTTAAGATTGTATTCATTATTTTTAGAAAGAAGGGCAGGGAGGGAGGAAGAAAAGGAGAGAAACATCAATGTATGGTTGCTCTTCACCTGCCTCCCTGGCTGGAGACGTGGCTTGCAATCTGGTTATGTGCCCTGACTAGGAATCGAACCAGCAATCTTTGGGTTCGCAAGCAGGTGCCAATCCACTGAGCCTCACCAGCTAGGGCTTATTTTGACCTTTGAAACAATATCTGAATTCCTAAAGTTTGGTTAATAGTTAAACAGTCTTCACTAAATAACAAGCTACATTTTTCCTTCTCTCTTGAAACAAAAACATCACAGCAGTTAATAATAATGTTCAGTCACAATGTATGAAGTGCTTGAAACACTTTTAAAAATATCCTTTAAATAGAAATCTTAAGTTGCTAAATAACATCTTGGTTAAATAAGAGTTTTCTAATGATACTGGATTATTTTGCAATTTCACTGTGTTCATTCACCAAGTTAAGGCCATGTCAATCTATCAGTACAAGTCTTGTTCAGTTCTCTGATTGTAACAACAATTAACTATTCATTCCTGAATTACACCTCTTCCCAGGGAAAATAACAACTGCCACAACAAATTGTCTTGCTTGTCACACATCAGGGTGCTGGACTAAAGAGTTACCCGAACACCAGTTGTTGGAAATGTCCATATTCCATTTGAGGGGGCAGCAAGGGTGAAGAAGGTAGGATGGTGTGCTTCTCAGGCTCTAGTTGGACATGAAAATCTTGGCTGGAAAGCAAATACCAGCACTGGGTGATGAAGGAAGGAGGAAGGGAGCTAGCTTTTGTTGAGTCTCTGGCTGCCAACTTGTACTCTTTCAATTTCAACACATTGTCTTCCAGGCAGAGAGAAAAAGACTCCTTCAGAACATTCTCCTACAGAAGAAAGGTCACAATATGTCTGTTATCTTGCTATTTATAAGGTGAAGATGTTGCTTTTTCCCAAATGTGTGTTGTTGTGATCCTCTATACCAGCAATTCTCAACCAGGTGTTGCAAGAATTTTTAAAGCATGCAATACCTGGCTATTTAGTGACTTCTTTTTCCTTAGATGGTCAAATTTAAAAATGACAACAGCCAACACAATAACTATCTGCTATGAATGAATCAAAAAATTAGTTTATGGGTGCCATGAGATGAAAAAGATTGAGAATCACTGCTCTCAGGCATTTAGCCTGTGTTATGATTTCATTTCCATATATTAATTTGTTACTTAACAACTGTTTTTAGAGCAGTACAATGTACATCATATTTGTTTCCAAGACAACATTGTAACTTCCAAATAGCATTTTGATGTGACCACGGCATCCCATATAAGAAAATGGAGGGGGGAAAAATTAATGAGTTTTATTTATGCTGTGGGCTTAAATAATATACATGAAAAAGAGTGATTTATTCTGGACAACTGTAGGGTCTACCCTGCCCAGAATTCCTTGCCCATTTTTCTGGTAAAAGCATCCCAGTTTTCACTTGGAAACTGCCTGTCCACCACTCACAGATGTAACTGAGACTAACACCAGAGTAGGTGAATTAGACCCCACCACTTATTTAGCCTCCAGGGATCAGCAAATGGCCTATTCCTTGGCCAGGGGACTGGTTTACAGATAGCTTCTTGACCCAAGTGGCCCAATGAGAGTCATCGCTGGGACTATTGCTGAAAGTTTTGGGACATTTTCTCTTTGAAAAGGTTGTCATACTGGTTAGATAAAGCCTAGATCCACTAGGGTCAAATCCTGCCTGAGAATGATGCCAACTGAGAGGGAATCCAAGCCCAAGAGATGGAGAAAATCTGAAATCTGGTTTTGGTGGTAAAGCTCCTAGATCACATTGTGCTGAAGTTAATCTGCCACTTGCTTTTGCTGGCAATCAATGTTCCTGTTTGTGGTTGAAACAAGTTTGAGTTGAACTTGTGCCATTAATAATCCAAAGTTCTGATTAATGCAGGTCCCTAACTCATAGTGGTCTGATAATAATGGAATATGCAGCTACTTACTGGGAAAATGGCAGAATGAACCAGCTATATTGGATTCAGATGACGTGGGTTCAAACCCTAGCTGTGCTGGGTGTCTTTAAACAAAACTCAATTTCTTCACCTCTGTTCTTAAATATAAAATGGGTGTTTAAAATATACATTGGGCCAATTATGTCAATTAAAAGAGACTCATAGGTGAAAGTAGGCTACCAACTATGTCAGCCATCTCTGTATTTTATTTGGTGGTTTAGACAGAGCTCCTAATAATTCTTCCCTCTTTTTGTTCTAATCAGATCACAAGCTTCTTACTTGGAGAGCAGAAAAGAGTAGGCAATAGCTCTATAAGTATGGTCTGGAAACTCCCAGGGAGCCCCAAAATCTTTCCAGAGAATCTGTGAGGTAACAAATATTTTCATAATAACACTAAAGATATGATTTGTCATTTTCCCTCATTCTCTAATGAATGTCCAGTGAAGTTTTCTAGAGACTAAATGATTTATGATGTCACAAGTTGAATGCAAAAGCAGATATTATTTCACTGCCTTCTATTAAGCTAGACATTAACATTTTGAAAAACAATGTCATTGTGCACATTAATTTTTTTGTGTTGTTTGGAAACATGTAATATACTTCCTATTTTTATATTTTAAATAAACCTTTTTAATTCCTAATTTTAATTATGGTTATACTAAACATAGCTATAACTCACCTAAACAAAAGCTCTTTTTTTCAAGATTTTTATACATTGTTTTTAGAAAGAAGGGCAGGGAGGGAGGAAGAAAGGGAAAGAAGCATCAATGTATGGTTGCCTTTCACCTGCCTCCAGCTAAGGACCTGGCTGGAGACCTGACTTGCAACCTGGTCATGTGCCCTGACTGGGAATCAAACCAGTGACCTTTGGGTTCACAGGCCAGTGCCTAACCACCAAGCCACCAGCCAGGGCTAACAAAAATTTGTTTAAGAGACTAAACGGGACTTACCCTGGCTAAGTGGTTCAGTTGGTCGGTGCATTGTTCCATATACCAAAATGTTGTGGGTTGGGTTTGGTCCCTGGTCAAGAGTACATACCAAGGTTGCAGATTCAATCCCTGGTCAAGGCATGTACAGGAGGCAACCACTTGATGTTTCTCTCTCTCTCTTCCTTTCTCTCTAAAATTAATAAACATATCCTCAGATGAGGATTTTTTTTAAGTGAGACTAAATGCGTCTTGAGAAAAAACATTTTGAAAATTCATGAAGTTAAAAGTATGAACTTTGAATCCAGACTAGGTGAGTTTAAACTGGTTATGCCACTTACAGACCTACTGAGAGAGGAAAGTTACTTAACTTTTCTTTACTGGCCTTAGTTTGCTCATCTGTAAATGAACATAATTGTAGTACCTACCTCCCAAGGTTATTAAAAACGATTAAATGAGTTAATAAATGTAAAAAACTTACTTCAATGCCTAGTATAAAGTGATATCACAAAAAAAGTTATAGTTGCTATAGTAATTATTATATTTTAAAATAAAGCAGAGGAAAGAAAGTAATTATATAGAGCTCTACAATATGTATGCTAGTTTTTTTAACAGTTCCTTTCAGCAGATTAATTAAGAATATTTACTATGTACCAATAAACTGTGCATTTAAGATAAAAATAGATTGCACCCTCAGGGAACTTTTAATAATAGGAAAAACAAATAATTACTTAGCTGACACTTTGTACCTGGCAGTGGTCCTTGACTGTTCAATTCAATCCCTAAGGGTAGGTACTCTTTTCATTTCTGCATTTTACAGATGCAGTGACTGTGGCTGACATAGGTGTAACCGTTTCCCCCAAATAACACAGTTAGTGAATGTATATCAAATGAAACTTGCATGTGCCAGACTACAAAGCCCTTGATCCTTACCAAAACCCTGCAGAATCTCTATTTGGGTGATGAATCCTAAAAAGTTTTGTCTCAAAAATTACCTTTAAAAAAATGGAAGTATCCCTCACTCAAAAAAAAAAAAAAAAATCTTGGAGAAATCACAATATTGGGCTTCCCCCCAGTATTGAAGGCTTTGGAGACATGAAGAATATAATTACTCTTGTTATGGGTTAGGGTATAGGACAGTATTGTAAATGTCATTCTTTTAAAAGCACAGAAATGAGCCATATAATAGATCTTTACAGAAGAGGGGTGCCTGGTTTTGAGGAGCATTACCTGCTTTCAAGCAATGACTATGGAAGAAAAAAGCTATTCTCGGACAACAATAGAGGTAAGAACAACCAAATAATATACAGAAATGTCACACACAATTTGTAGCTTAAATTATAAGCTGTTCTCCCTTACTATACAACCTTTCAGAGAAAAGGAAATGTACCCCAGGGGAATGAATACTAGCTAAAGCCAGCCAAAAATATGGCCTTTAGGAACAGAAACAATAAAGTGCTATTATTTTTAGCAACTTCTCATTATTTGTATTGGGAGGGTGCTTCTTTCCCTCTTTCCCCCTTCTTTTTCTCAAAAGATTCATTTTCAGATTAGTCACTGAAGTCTGGCAAATGCTGAGAAGGTAAAGGTACTCCCCAGCCATCTTCTGGGGCAATGCTCCAAAGCTTTTCAGGGAAAATGATGCCACCCTTGCCTAGAAATTTGTGCGAGATGCACAGTTTAAGTAAGGCCGGGAGCACAGACCATGGGGAAACTGACCCTTGACATTTTGCTGAACTTGAAATAAACTGACTGCACTAAAGGGAGGAGTTGCCTAGCAAATGATGGAAAACTTGGCATAAATTAAATTCTCCAGGACCATAAATATGCACAGAAAAAGAAAGGAAGAGATTTAAAAAGAAAGTGAAGGCAAAAAAAAAAAATGTATATTAAGACTATGTTTCAGAGGGGGACAGAGGGGAGCAAAAAGGGGATGGATGTAATACAACAACAATAAAGTTAAAAAAAAAAAGATAAGTAAAAAAAAAAAAAAAAAGACTATGTTTCAGTAGTAGCAGAAAAAAATAGATTAAAAATCCTCATGAAGGCCCTGGCTGGTGGCACAGTTGATAATGCTGCAGCCTGAGAACACGAAGGTCACTGGTTCAATTCCCCAGCCAGGGCACATAACCAGGTTACAAGCCAGATCTCCAGCCAGATCCGTGGCTGGAGGCAGGTGAAAGGCAACCATACATTGATGTTTCTCTCTCTCCCTTCCTCTCTCTGGAAATAATAAAAAAATAAAATCTTTAAAAAGGCAAATCTTCATGAAAGTGGTTATAAAGAAAATGAGATATTATTAGGGTATTATACTAAAAAGAGCTCCCTCTCTATAAAATGGTACATACACTATGAGAACCGAATGACAGTTATTCAGACAATTTAACATGGAATTACCACATGATTTAGCAATGCCACTTCTGGGTATCCACCCCAAAGAACTGAAAGAAGGGAATTGGACAGATACTCGTACACGCATGTTCTTAACAGCATTATTCACAATAGCCAAAAGGTGAAAGCAACCCAAGAGTCCACTAGAGGATATAGATAAACAAAATGTGGTATGTAGTACATACAGAGGAATATTAGTCAGTTTTAAAAAGAAAAAAAATTTCTGACATATGCTATAGTATGGATGAATACTCAGGACATGCTAAGTGAAGTGAACCAGTCACAAAAGGACAAATACTGTATTATTCTATGCACATGAAGTATCCAAATAGGTTATACCTGGATTAACCAAATTCAGAGAGGCAGAAAGGTGGTTAGCGGGGGCTGGAGGGAGGAGGGGACAGGAAGGAGAATTATTGTTCCATGGGGAGGAAGTTCAGTTTGGGAACATGAAAACAGCTCTGAAGGTGGGTGGTGGTGATGACTGTGCAACACTGAATACACTTAATACAATTAAACGGTACTCTGAGAAACTGCTAAAACAGTACATTTTATATTACATATATTTTACCAAGAAAAGTAAACTGAAACAAACAAATCCCAAACTCAAATGCAGCCCCCTTCCCCATCCATACTTTGTTTGCAATGTCACATGGCTGCTCCCGCCACCAAGAGTCAACTTCCCCGGCCCTTGAAAATGGGCTGGCTCTGGGGCAGGCTTTTCCATAGAATGTGGGGGAGTCATGCTTCAGGATGTGGCAGCTGAGGCCTTGAGAAGCTGCGGAGCCTCCATGTTCACTCTGGGAACCCAGCCATCATGTAAAGAAATCCAGACTAACTGGCTGGAGAAAGAGTCTATCTGGAAAGAAAGACCCTATGCAAAGAGGGGCCACATGAGGAAAAGGAAGGCACCCAGGCCCACAGTGAGCACCCAGTCATGTGAGTGAGGCCACTGTTGTTTCTTCAGCACCAGCTGAGCCGCCCCCTGAGCCAGCCCCACGTGGAGCAGACACAGGCCACACAAGCTGAGCCGGGCCCACATCCCTAGCCCACGGGTGGCAAGCACAGACCCGTTGTTCTAGGCTACCGCATTCTGAGGTGGTTTGTTGCATAGCAATGGATAATTGAAATAATCATGCAAATTTATGCCATACTTTTAGAGAACCTGTTCTCTTCCTCTACTACTACTACTACTGATTACAATCATCCACTCATTAAACGGTTATCTACTGAGTACCTACTATGGGGCAGGACTCTTCCTGGTGCTTGAGATCTGTCACAAAGTGAAACCAAGGCCCTACCCTCATTACTTTCATTTTAAAATGATGAAATGAAAGTAAGAACATAATTAATAATAAATTGGACAGTATGTTACAAAGTGTAGTGTGACAGTTGAGGAAAGGGCAGAGCGGAGTGCTGGGGACTGGCCTCAGAGTGGGTAAGGAGACAGGTCTTTCTTCTTACTGGGCCTGCACAAATTCTTTTCTGTGAAAACATAATTTATCCTTTCTATTCTATGTTTTTTGTTAGCTGACCTTTCCTGATGATGCCTTGATTTTAATTATATGCAATCAATGTGCTAATGGGAATAAATTCAGGCAACTCAGTTCATTATCTTGATTACAGAAAAAAATTATATGTTCTCTCATATGCTACCACTATTTATTAAAAGTTTTATTTTTTTAAATAAAAGGAAAAAAAAGTTGATCTGTAGGCAAAACCTTGAGAAAAGACCTGGAGATGCAAAAATTTCCAAATCCCTGTCCCAAATATAAAAATACATCTGCTCATTTTCCATACTCTTTATGCCAAACTTGTACACAATACAGCCACTCCATAATGCTGAATGATAAACAGCAAAGCTTGCCCTGAAAGACTTTTAATGCTCACACTCACTCAATCAGTTTCACATAAATATGTGTTAAGACTGTACGTTTTGGTGTCAGGCATACCTTGATTCAAATCCAAGTTCTACCACCTGCAACCTCGTTGACTTGCTGCTTAAGTCTCAGTTTCTTGGTCTATAGAATGGGGATAATTACATCAAGCCTCACAGAAAGAATGATTACATGAAATCATGCACAACCTGAAGTATTTACCTGCGGCTACAAAAATAAGCATTAGATAAATGTTATTATCATATGATTATTTTTTCAGAAGGTATCCTAAGGTATTAAAACCACAAAAACAGCAACAGTCAACTCTTGACTGTGTCACTGTGGAATTATCCATCACGGGACACTTCCAGTGTCTCTGTATGTCCTACTAGAAGCTGAGTGCCAAAGAGCTCTGGAAGTAGATTCCAAGAAGCTCATGCTTACATGTACCTCCCTGCTCTAAGTCCATTTTGAAGCTACACATAAGTGACCTTTTAATTATTCATGACCCTCCTGCAGAACCAGTCAGAGGGTCAAGCTAAAAGCAGCAAATGAAAAAAGACACTCTCCTCAATACCTGGAATTATCCTGAGACTGAACCCTAGTGTTTCTCCTAATCTAATGATGAATGTGGCAGATTTTGCCTTTTGGCGGGGTGGGGACATTAAGGAGTGCTGTCTGTCATTTAAACTCTTTCCTATGTTTGGAGAATTCCTGCCTTATAAATGGAAGATAGAGTCAACCTCACACCACAGAGAGTAGAAAGTCAACACCTCACTCACTGGCTCCCCTGGTGGCTGGAGTATGAGCATGGACCAGTCCTGATTAATCACACGTACTTGTCCAGAGTCTAGAATCTGGGTCTAAAGACACAAAGGAGTAGGATGGTGGGTGGGCTTGCAACAAGCTACAAAAACTGCAACATGGGCTTTAGTGGGTGGCAGGGCAGAGGGCAGTGGGCAGCATGCAGAGGCATGTGAGCTAGAGCCTCTGCCATGTGTGGTTTTGGTAGCTGCATCCAGGTGGACGCTTAGGGGTGCTTTTGGGTGTCTAACTCAATAGCGCTACTCTTTGATCTGTGTTCAGAGCCTTACTACCCAACCTTCTTGGGGATTCAGTGAGCTTCCTTATAACTGCTGAAAACAATACCCTGATTAAATCAGTCTTAGCTCATGGATGTTACTTATAAATAGGAACCTTGGCTGATAGAAAATTCTAAAATGGTTACCACTGGCTGAATCTGACCAGATGCCAGGCACTGGATAAAGTAGTTTGTTTACATTACCTGAGGTCTGTCTGGCACCTAAGTTCAGTAAGTCACTAAGCCATACTCTAACTCCTATCCCTTGTTATGTTGACCTTCAATTCAAAAAAAAAAAAAAAAATTATTGAGCATCTCTTATGTGATAGGCACTGTTCTAGACACTGAGGCTAGTGCAGTGCTCAGAACAAGCAAAAACCTGTGTCTTGATAGAAGTTATATTCCGGGTCTTTTCTATAGACTGGATGTTAGTTTCTACCCAAATACATACATTGATATTCTAAATCCCAGAGTGATTTAGGGTGTGGGGCTTTTGGAAAGTGATTAGGTCATGAGGGTGGGACACTCATGAATGGGATTAGTTTCCTCATAAAAAAAAACCTTAAAGGGCTCACAGCAAGAAGACAGCTATTTATGGCTGGAAATAGCTTAACAAACACCGAATCTATTGGCACCTCATCTTGAATGTCCCTGCCTCCAGAACTGTGAGAAGCAAATGTTTTGTTTATAAACCACCTAGTCTATATTTTTGTTACAACATCCCAAACGAACTAATATGGTCTTATATTCTTGAATGTTAATTCTTACTTGGCTGGCTGGTTTTCTTTAATCATTCTATGTTCCTTGTTTCTGACTCCAGCCTAACAACTTAATTCCATCTAACCCTGTCATTCTATGGTAAGTGCTCAGACCAGCATGGCATGTGTGTGACAAATGCACAGCTCCTCTCAGCCACTGCTGATCCATCTTGAAGCTTGTATGCAGGCTCAGACCCTTGCAGCTCAGCTGCAAGGACAACCACAGCTCAGTGATCAAATCTGCCATGACAGATAAATCCATTTACCATCTATAGTAGTGTTCTATCGCTTCTCTGAAAAGCCCTACAAACTTAGCAGCCTAAAACAACATTCATTATCTCACAGTTCTGTAGGTCACAAGTGCAGAAGGCTTTGCTGAGTTCTCAGGGTCTCATAAATCTAAAATCAGATGTTGGTGGGCTGGCCCCTTATCTCGAGGCTCTGGAAAAAATCCACTGCAAGCCTGTTCAGGTTGCTGGCAGAATTTACTTCTTTGTAGTTGTAGACCCAGATGTAGACCTTTTGCAATATTACATAATATAATCATGGGAACAACATCAAGAGACAAAGACAAAGGTAGAAGCATCTGACGATTTCTGCCTCCCATACCACTCTAAGTCTAGGCCTATTGTATAGTTATAGTTTTAAATAGTCTGTACAGAGTCAGTCTTGTGACATGAAGGTGACACAAAGGACAGGAACAAACTACATTAATGTCCTGGGAACATCTATGGTTGGAGTTCTAAATGTGAGGAGAGGGACCAAAGTCTGTCACATTCTACAATTTTGGTCAAAGCATTAAAGAAGGTGTGAGAAGCTCAAAGACACACCCCAATATAAAAAGCACCTAAGAGCTTCTGGCTTGCTGGTATAAAAGTGGGAATTAAGAGATTGACTTTCCAGGGAAGGGGAAAAAAAATTGACTTTCCTAGTGGAGCTCCCCTTCTGGCTATAAGAGTATAAGGGTCCAGAGCTAGCATAGAGGAGCAGCTCAATAAATATTCGTTAAATAAAACATCAATACATATTAAGCCTCCAATTTGGGGCTTTGGTGTGTGCTCTTTATTACAGACTTCCTACATTCAGACTGAAGGACTCCCATTAACACTGCACAAGGCATTAAGAAACCAGGCATCTTTCATTTATGTGGCAGACATGTTAGGGTCTCTTTCCTTATCAATTGCTATCTATGGCATTTTGGACAATTAGCAGGAGCCTCAGTTTTGTCAACTGTATTTCCTCCTATGGTTACTGAGCAGATTAATGAAAATAAAATGCCCAATAATAGTGTCCAGTGCCTAGTAAATAATCAATAAGTGGTTAACTCTTATTATCATTGACACTCATATTAATAAAAATAGCCTCTGCGTATGGGAATAGAAGCTTCCCTCTCATCCTCGATCTCAAGCACACACACAGCACACACACAGCTCTATTTCTCCCTCAGACATAGGGAAAGGTCACATTTAGTACACAGATCCAAGAAAGGACTGGGGATGATTTCGTAGAAGGCCATCTAATAACACTTCTGCCCTCAAGTTTCACTTCTTTCCTCTGGTGCTAAATATGCTAATTCTCGTTTTCTCCCTTCCCACCACCACCGGCAAGCAGATTCCACTGACCCATCTGAGTGACTCACAGTTTGCTGTAATGCAAAGTTTCTCAGAATCCTGCCCTCTCCCAAACCTAAGCATATTTGTATTATCAGCAAATTTCACCAACTTGCCAGCGAAAGAGATGATATTTACATACGCACAGCTCCAGGCAGCAGTGACCATGCCAGTGAATTTCTAATGAGAGAGGTGTTGGTCTCCCTGGAAATAAATATTTGACAGCTGGGAAGTTCCAGAAGACAGTTAATCATTTTAACTAGTTCTCAGCCATTTACCTTGTCTGTTTCTCTCTTGCCTTCCGCTATTTTTGCTTATAGATCTGCGAACGACTATAGTTGTTTCTAGAGGACCAACCAAGGCAGAGGACAGTAAAAGACGGAAGCCAGTAAATAGACAGTATGACAAGGTTTGTTACCAGATTGGTGTCTGTTTGAAGAGGGGATATGGCAGAATGCCTTGCTCTCCAGAGTACTGGGCAGCACAGACAATAATTTACAAAAATGCATGGATCCAGGATAGGGCTATTCGTATCTGCCCATCCTCCATTGCCTCTTCTGAAAAAAGCAGCTCAAGTTTCCCTTAGCAGCCTGCTTCCTCCTCAGTTGAAGATGTCAATCAAATTCCATCCTCTTCTTGCCTGCTACCAGGCACATGACCCTGGTCAAGCCCATTTCGTTTTTCTCTCCCATGACTGAAATTTTCAGCAGAGAAGCACAAGATGGATGAAGTGTACCAACAGACATTGGTTCCTGCTCCCTTGATCCTTAGGTTCTGTTCTCCAGGGGTCTGTTTTTCTGCTTTGCCTTAGAATTTGGGAGACATTCTACATCTTCTTTTTTTGAAGCTAGCACACTTTCTCTTGCTTGCAATCAAAGAATAGAAAGGATATCAGCTCTATGCCCTGGCTGGTGGCTCAGTGGATAGGCACCGGCCTGCGAACCCTAAGGTCACTGGTTTAATTCGCATAACCAGGTCTTCAGCCAGGTCTGTAGCTGGAGACAGGTGACAGGCAACAATACAATGATGTTTTGCTCCTTCTCTGACTCCCTCCCTTCCCCTCTCTCTAAAAATAATAAAAATATTTTTTAAAAAATGATATCAGCTCTAAATGTAGCCTTTCCAAGGAGAGAGCACCAGTTCAGAAAAGCAATAAATTGATCTGCTTGTATTTACTAAGTGTGCATTGTTATTTATTGCAGGTGAGAAGCTATTCTCAAGACAGCAGTCAAGTTGGCACTTAGGATATCTTAGGGTTAATAATTCCCATTTCTCTTGCTAGTTATTGGGGGAAAGAGGGAGCGAGGGGCAGACAGACAGGCATGGATGTAACAGATAGACCAGCACTTTCATGGGATTAATTAAGCAAGGCTAGTGGACTTTATCAGCAGAAGAGAAAGGAGAAAGTGAAAGAAAAAGAGATGCGTGTTAAAATTATCTAGAGATGAATTTGCAAGAGTAGAATAATAGAAATATCTTAGTCAGGGGTTAGGTATAAGGCAAAAGAATAATAATAAAAGAGTCACAATTAACTTATTACTGATGACTTACAATATAACTGATGATCCTGTAGAGGGAGATACTAATACAAATGTATTACACAGACTAAATTGCATTGCATGTAATAAGAGTATATATGCAAAGTATACTTTTATATGGTTAATTACATAAGGAAGACAGACCCTGAAACGTGAAGTCACTATGTGTGAGAAGCCAACACTTCAAGGGCAGGTGGTTTCTGTAAAAGCAGACATAAACCCTGTGTCATGTAACCTGGCACAAATGAGGAGAAGGATGGGCAGTATCACCTGAATCACTTTAAGTGTTATTTTTATTTTGGGAAGGGAGTTGATAGCCAAGTACTCAGTCAATGCAAGTTTATTTAATATAATACCTATGATCTTAAGGGGCCATTTACTTTATCAAGGGGACTTGGCTGTAACTGGTAAGCTACCACCAGTTTGGACAGATGGGAAACTATCCAGCCCTCAGCAAGTTGGACTTCCCCTAGACCTTGAACACTGAGATAAAGATTATCCTAAAGTTCTTAACTTGTTTTGGCCTCCTTTAATAAAAGACAAATACAACTTCATATAACATTTTGACTAGATACTTAAGTAAAATTAACAAGTGGAATTAAATACACAATTTAGAGACAGAGATAAACACAAAATCCAGGTATAAAGATGCAACTTAATGGTCATAGAATCACAAAATAATTTAGATAGGAAAGAGGCCTTATAATAGTCCAATTTAATTTTTTTAAACTTTAATGCTTTGTGCATAGTAGGCATTAGGAAATGTCCATTGAGAGAATTAATAGCTTAATTTCTTTTTAATTAATTTATTTTTATTTTAAAAGATTTTATTTACTATTTTTCAGAGAGAGGGGAAGGGAGAGAGAAAGAGAGGGAGAGAAATATCAATGTATGGTTGCCTTTCACCTGCCTCCAACCACGGACCTGGCTGGAGACCTGGCTTGCAACCTGGTTATGTTGCCCTGGCTGGGAATTAAAACAGTGACCTTTGGGTTAGCAGGCCAATAGCTTAATTTCTTTAATGGGTAAACAACAGTGATTAAAATGATTCTTAAGTTCATGGTGATATCCAAACAAAGGTGGGAGGGAGAAAGAAAAAACATTTTTAAGTATGAACAATAAAAGGTAAAGCTCTTTTTGACAAAATAATGCCATATAAGAGATGGAGAATGGATAATAAAATGTTAAATCAACACTTTGCAACTCTCTATGTAATGACAGAGTCAAGCAAGGAATTCAACAATTGTGGGGGGAGGTTTTAGGGAACAAGATATTCACATGGATTAGTTATGAACTATAATGGGGACAACTTACCTCTACAATGGAAAGATCTGGCAGACATGCCCTTAATCAAGTGCTCAAACTGAGCACTGCCAATTATAGGACAAATTGACATTGCGTTCTTTCAAATGTGATAAAAAGGAGGTACACAGCATCACCCATGCAATATTCTTGCCAAAAAATGTCTATTCTAATTCCAATCACAAGAAAATAATCAGAGAAATTCAGAGTGTGGATCATTCTATAAGATAACTAGCTTGGACTTTTAAAAATTATCAATGTCACAAAAGAAAAATAGAGACTTTTCTTTCAGCTTATATGAGATTAAAAGATAAAGACATGTAACATGTGAAAAAAATTCCTGGATTTTTTAAGGCACAAAAGAACATTGGGGTGAGGGGTACTGAATGAATTTCAATATTGACTAGATATTAGATATTATTAGACATTTCTTGGATATGAAAAGGTTATGATGATTACATAGGAGTATACCCTGGTATAGCCTATACATGCTAACATTCTTTGAGGTGAAGGTCATTATATTTGCAAATTACTTTAAAGGGATTCAGCTCTGAGAAAGTGTACACACACACAGAACAAGAAAGAAAATGCAGCAAAATGTTAATGATTGGTGAATCTAGAGGAAGGCATAGGGATATTCCATGTGCTATTGTTTCATTTCAGTAATTTTTGACATTTTTCAAAAAAAAGCTGGAAGGAAATGAGGATTCAGATTCCCAGACATCTTTAAATGATACACCCAAATCACTGGAAATACTATCAATTACAACTTATCTATCTCTTGATTCCTCTTCAGGTTAGAATAAGATATTCTCATTAACCCAGTGCTGTTAAAAGTCAAGAGCCCTGGCTGGTAGCACAGTGGATAAGGTGCCAGCCTGTGAACCCAAAGGTCGCAGGTTCGATTCCCAGCCAGGGCAACATAACTAGGTTGCAAGCCAGGTCTCCAGTCAGGTCTGTGGCTGGAGGCAGGTGAAAAGCAACCATACATTGAAAAAAAAAAAAAAAACAAAAAACTCAAGACCTTGCAGAACTCAAAGAACCCATGTCAAAAGTGTTTGCAGATAAAACACATAAAATACATTTATAACTCAATAAGAAAAAGGTAACTCAATTAGAAAATAGGCAAAAGCTAAAGAGATATACAAAAGGCCAACAAACATTTAAAAGGATACCCAATATCATTAGCCACTAAGAAAATGCCAATCAAAACCACAACTAGACACCACTTTCCACCCATTTGAATGGCAATACTCAAAAAACAGACAATAAAAATTATTGAAGATGATGTGGAGAAATTGGAACCTCAGCTGCTTTGGGAAAGAGTGCAACAGTCCTCAAAATTAAGCCTAGAGTTACCCTGTAACTCAACAATTCCATTCCTCTTCTACATATATACCCAAGAGAAATGAAAATATATCTAACACAAATATTGTACACAAATATTCAAATACCCATCTAAATGCCCATTGGCTGTGATATACCCATACAATAGATTATTCAGCAACAAAAAGAAAAGGCATACTGGTATCTGTATAGGCAACAATATGGAATAACCTTGAAAACATTATGCTAAGTGCCCAAAGCCAATTACAAATGCTATAATTTGAGTCCTGGCTGGTAGCAAAGCAGATAAGGTGCCAGCCTATGAACCCAAAGGTCGCTGGTTCAATTCCTAGCCAGGGCACATAACCAAGTTGCAAGCCAGGTCTCCAGCCAGGTCCGCCCTAGCTGGAGGCAGGTGAAAGGCAACCATACATTGATGTTTCTCTCCCTTTCTGCTTCCCTCCCTTCCCCTCTCTCTAAAAATAATAAGTAAAAATCTTAAAAAAAAATAAAAGACTGGCTATAATTTGAATATTCAAATTTATATGAGAGAAAATAGATTAGTGGTTGCTAGAGGTTTGGAGGAAGAGCAGAATGGAGAGTGACTGCTAGCAAGTATGGAGTTTCCATTAGGGACAATAAAATGCTCTAAATTGGATTCTAGTGATAGTTTCACAATGCTGTGAATAGACTAAAAAACAAAGAACTATATACTTACAATGAATAAATTGTATGGTATGTGTATTATATCTCATTAAATCTGTCGTGAGTGTGTGTGTAGATATGTATATATACATATACAATTATGACCCCAAAAAGCGTTTGCAGAGTCAGCTTTCCCCCTAGCCTTTAACCTACCTAATATGCAATTTCTTTGTGTCTGTTGCAACTCAGAGGTAAATCCTTGGTTTCCTTTGGCTAAGTGAACAAAGAACTAAAATACAGGACATGTACTTGCCTTCTTCCCAGCATCAGTTAGTACTAAGTCACTCTGAGTTCCATCCTCCCACACCGGGAACATAAGCACCAACTGATCAGCTGGTACCAAATAGTCCCTGGGCAATGATCACATGCAAAGTATCAGGCTCCAAACTGCTATGTGAGGCAGCCTGCTTCTGAAGCATCTGCTTTCTTAGATGAATTGGGAGTTTCAAAATTAGAAAGAAAAGAACCAGGTTTTTAAAGGGACAGACAGTGGTTTATGTGCTAAGAAGGAGAAGGAAGGAAAGAGAAAGAGGAAAGCAAGGGGACAGGCAAGGAGGAGGAGAAAGTTGTGTACAAAAGACAGCAGTAGTTGTCTGATGTTTTAGCCCCTCCAGCAACCTGTTCTCCACCTTCTGTAAACAACTATCTGATCTCCCATGGGACTCACTCTTCTCTGTGCTCCTGTCCATTTGGCTTGTATGGTACTGAAGTTCCAGAGAAGGCCCCATGACTTGGTCTAGGCAAATCAGTGTATTCATTGCCTTTGCTGTAGCTATTGGCCCAGGAAAGGGCTCATGATCTAACTGGGCCAATGAGATTCAGGCCTAGATTTCTGTTGGAAGTTCTGAAAAGAAAAAGAATCTATGAAGATTTTAAGCCAAGAGTATCTAGCAGCAATATAGCCACCACAAGTGGAATATTTGCATGAAAATGAGAGAGATACTCATATCTTATGGGTCCTTGATCTAGAGGCTGGAACTTTTGAGAGTTGGAGCTATTGAATCAGTGATTCCTCCCACCATCACTTTTTTTCTCTTAAACCAATTTGAAATAGCATTCTACTTCTGCTTTTTTTTTTTTTTAATGCTTTTTATTATTTTTAGAGAGAGCGGATGGGAGAGAGGCAGGGGGAGAGAGAGAGAGAGAGAAAGAGAGAGAGAGAGATCAGCGTATGGTTGTCTTTCACCTGCCTCCAGCTAGAGACCTGGATGGAGACTTGGCTTGCAACCTGGTTATATGCCCTAGCTGGGAATCAAACCAGTGATCTTTGGGTTCACAGACTGGCACCTTATCCACTGAGCCACCAGCCAGGGTCAGCATTCTGCTTCTTATAATGTACATAATTCTGATTATCATGAAGGAACTCAATATAGTTTCACCAATGATTCTTCCAATAGTGCCCAATGACAAGAAAGCTATCTGTTATGGTTAAATTCATGCATCAACTTGGCTAGGTCATGGTATGTGGATATTTGGTCAAACATGATCCTATATGTTTTTACAAAGGTATCTTGGACTTTGAGTAAAGCAAATTATCCTCTATAACGTGGTTAGAGCTCATGCAATCATTTGAAGGCCTTAATAGAAAAGACTGACCACCCTGGAAGGGAGGAAATTCTGCCAGCAGATGCCTTCAGGCTCTTAACTGTAACTTTTCCCTGGGTCTCCAGCCTGCCAGCCTACCCTGCAGATTCTGGACTTGCTAACCTCCACAATTGCCTGAATCAATTCCTAAAAATAAATCTATAACATTTAAATCAATCTCTCTACAGACAGACAGGCAGATAGCTTGCTACAGATATGTTTTTCCAGAGAAGCTTAATACATGACCAAATGGTGACCCCAGGGCAATGCGTTGGCTTTTCAAGTTCTAAGAGGGAAGAACACAATATTAGCACCCTTTTACCCAATCTCTCTCCATTTTCAACAAGAATTATATTCACTGCATACCAGGTTCTATATGATGTCCTTTGCCCCATCAACTTAATTACCTAATATACCATTCCCACTTCACAGATACAGAGAGGCTAAGCGACTTGCTCAAAGGCAAAATGCTAGGAGCTGGGAGACCCAGGAATCCAATTCAGGTCTCCCTTGGTCCCTCCATCCCAAAGATCTCAACTATTAGGCAAGCTGCCTGTTTTCTGGGAGGAAGCTCCTGAGATAGCTCTTTTCTTTCTCAGAGTTTGGACAGCAGATTGCGTGGTGCCACAGTCTCTGCCCTTGGAGAGAAGGATCTGAGCTCCAGTGTCCATCATGGATTGGTAGGTTGGGTTAAGAGATTCATACCTCCATCTTTCCTCTGCCAGGGCTTGACTTTTTAGCAGGATTTTTCTGTCAACTGCAGATTTAGGGTAACACGGAGCAGCCAGAATGGAGAGAGAAGGAACTGGCAGCAGAGCCCCTTGAGGTCTGAATAGAGGCCTTAAGACTCCTTCTCATATGATGTCAGGAGTCTTGTTTCTACATGTCATGTACATCCCACCTCCATGACACATGTCATATCCAAGCTACCTTTAATATTATTTATTCAGCATAGATTTAACTGGTTCCTTGTCTTATAAATTTATTTGAAAGGGAACTTTTATATGATAATTACATATGAAAATTATTTTTACTTGCATAAATAGAAAATGTCTTGGAAAAGATAAAATTTTAAATATATTCAATTTTACTAGACACACTAGGCCATCAAGGCCATGTGTTTGTTAATAACTCTCATTTTGTTGAAGAAAAAAGATTACAAGTAATTGAGAGGTGTGAAGATGTGTAACCCAGTGATGTTGAATCATTAGACTAAATGCTATGCCCTTTGAAAAAACTGGGGAGTACATGAAGCACCTTAGGTCAGCAAACCTTTACTGGACATCTCCTTTGGGTCAGAATCTGTGCTGGTTACCTCTGATAAAACATTTTAACAAGAGTTCCCTCAGAAATAGTTAAATTAAAAAATTGGCATTTCATTCAAGTACACTTCAATAAAAAGGAAAATGTATTTCCAGATGTTCCTATTTTGAAGTGCCAATATAAGTACAGACTGGTTTATGCCAGCCTTCAAAATGTATCTTCAATTAATGTAACTAAAACATTTAATCTTAAAGATTATTAAACTAGACTTCCACTGAGGGAAAAAAAAAAAAGACCTTCCAGCACCAACTCAGACTTTCTTCTCAGGTTTGGGGTGGCAGGGAGAGAAAGCACGAGCACCCTCCCATCAGCTCTGTGCAAGTTTTTCTTCTTTGCCACCAGACCGGATCCCTCCCCGCTATTCAGAAGTCTCGGACTAACATTTGGCTCGGACCCAACACCTTGAGATGCAGTGAGATTAGGTAATTTGTCTAACCTCGCACAGCTAGGAAGTGGCAAGTTCAGACATAAAACACAGGCATTCTTTTCTCAAAGCCAGTCCCGCTAAGCTGTAAGGGCAGTGAGTGGCTATCAAGCTTGAAGATGCAATAGAATCACCTGAAGGGCTTGTTAAATTAAAAATCACAGGTGATTCAGTAGGTCAGGAGAGGGGAAGGACCAAGATTTGCATTTCCAATGATCCTCAGGCAATGCTGATTTTGTTGATCCAAGGAGCTCACTTTAAGAACCACTGTTCTTCCTCTCCTAGGCTGGTCTCCTGTTCCAGATCCTCTAGTTGGATTTCAAGAGAAGTCAGACATGTGGTCCTCTGTAATGAAAGCTCACCATATTTAAATGCTGGCCAATAATTCAATTTTTTAAGGGTACTATCTATGCAAGCCAACAACAACAAAAATAAGCTAGCAAACCAAATTTGGCCTCTAGGCTGTTACCTTGTGATTTCTGCTCTTCATATCCAGAGTATTATAACACATTTATGCAACAAGTGTGTATGGAGCACTTGCTGTATGCCACGGGCCATTGGGAGCTGAGCTTAAGAGAGGTAAACAAGACAAAGGAGAATGTTTCTCTTTGCGAAGGTTCCCCTTGGAGTGAGGGAGTAGAGAATGGAGAAGACAAAAAACTAAATAATCAAAAACATCTCTTTAGCTATGTTGAGCTCTCTTTAAAAAGAAAAAAACGAACAAAAAACCAGGGTAATATGCTGGGAGATTTCCTTGGTTATTTACAACTCTACGAGGAGGAAGAAAAGTGTAATAAGCCTCTGTCATAGATGTGAAATAGACAAGAAAAGAGTAGAATTATGCTCCAATGTCCCCCAGGCTGTGTAGGTCAGGGAAAACCACACCACTGCCCAACTTCCCTACCAATACCAATTTCATGACATCATCCTCTCTCCTGAGGATCACTAGCCCCATTCCAAACTGTGGAAGGTCAAACTGCAGTATTTTGCAGCCTGCCTCTACAGGTGAAATTTAGCTTTAATTGTCTAATTGCTACTCTGGCAATGGCTGCCAGGGATTCATTTTAGGAACTCTGCACAGGTGTGCTCTGTAGCTGATGTTCTGTTTTCAAGGACGAAAGGAACTGGGAAACCTGATGTCTTCTTCTTCAGGAGTTAAAATGAAGTTATTTTTTCCCGCAATCAACTTATGTTAGCTCATTTCAATTTTCCAGAGTGTCTTCTCATCATAAATTAAACTGGGTTGCCAAATCCCAGAGCAACAAAAAAGGAAAGGGAGTTGGGAGGAGGGAAAGAAAAAGTTTTGGAGCTTATTAAAAAAAACTGTTTCTGTGTCCTTGAAGTACAGTCATTATATAAGGGAGATGTATGTGGTGGTAATAATGAAAATGATGAGGATGATGAAAACCAGGATGGTGATGATGATAATAAAAATAATAATGATGGTAATGATACTGACCCTGTCTGGTCCTTACCAAATACTAATTAAAACACCAGGAATCTACGTTGAGGTAGGTAAGGAGCCCTAGGCCTATTTTACATATCAAAAGACAGATTTTTTAAAAAGTATTAAGTGAATTCCTTAAAATAGTTACTGCATTCTTGACTCCAGCATTTAATTCAATTTCAGCAAGACACCCATTTTCTAAAACCACTTACAAGATGGACATGCTAACTTTATGTGTGCTTTAATTACTTTCAAGTCAGCACTAAAGAGATGATTTGTAGCCAGTGGTATGTGCCTTTACAAACTTGACCCTGAATGAAAATGCCGAGGCAGAGAGCATTGACAAAGGGAATGCCAGTAAGTAAACTCCAGAGCCTCTACTGCATCATGGCCCAGTTCAGAAATTAGCACAAGTCCAACCTTGACCCTGCAAATAAAGCATGCCGATGTCCCAGTGTAAGAGAACCAATTCATCAAAACCCTAAGCCATATACCTGGCCATTCATCACAAAGCTCTGTGTTCTCTGATTGTTTCACAGGTAGAGAGGCAGAATTCACTTTGAGTGTGAATTGCAGCCATCAAGTCTGAGGCCCCCAAGTCTCACATTCCTTACCTGTGGAATGGAGAGGTGAGCATAAGCCTAGCTGTCCTACCTACTCTCAGGCTGCCACAAAATATAATGTAAATCCACCTGTAAAGTGAAGGGACAATCAAACAAAAGCAAGTGTATTAATATTACTATCTTCTCCCCAACTGGATTTGTGAGCTATTGGTGTACAAAGAAGATATCATCTTGTATTTCTTTGTAGCTCCCTCTTAACACATGTATTTTGTACCTTTCATCACATTATTACCACATGATAATGTCAAACGCAGAGTAGAGGCTTTGTGAGGGTTGCTGGTTTTCACAAGTCTTTGTCCCATACAAAAGAGTTCACCTAGGGTTTTCTTCAGTCAACACATTTGAAAAATGATCTGATTGTTCCAAAAACAGAAAAACACTATGTCAGTTCCAGAACAGAAATAGTAGTCCTTTTGCTGAGTTCTTTGTATTTATTTTCTCATTTCTTTTTCCCAGTAGCCCTCCCAGGTTGATACAACTAGCATCATTTTGGGATGAGGAAACTAAGATTCAGAGAGTTCAATTAACTTGTCCAACTTCATATAACTAAAAAGCAGTGGAGGGAGAATTTTATCCTAGATCTATCTGATGATAAATCTCCTATAATACCCCTCTGCAGTCATGCAAAGCTTGGTGCTGATGCACGCAGCCATGGTTCTGAATGCCTATTATACTTTAAGTAGCTCTCAACACACCTGTACACATAATAAATATCTTAGTCTTCCTACAAATATTGCTTACAGTATTCCTCGTACCAAAGAGGAATGATCATTCTTTTGGACAAGTATTCAAAGTATAAACTGCAATCCTGTAAACACACTAGCAACTTTCCCATTTATGCTTCCAATTCTAGAACTTTATGTGCAGAAGCATGGATAGTGAAGATCATTGCCCAGTGGCATCTTTCCCTAGGACAATGATTCTACAACTTCAGTTTAGCTTGCCTTAATGAGTATATGCCCAAGAAAGCTTGATAAAAAGGCAGATTCCCAGGCTCCTTGGTGCACTCTTATGATTTGGCCTTAGAGAGGGGCCTGGCAATCTAAGTTTTCATAAACTACTATGTTCTTCAGACACAGATTTCAGACCACACTCTGTGTTATACAGGTCAAGAGGGAGTGGTAACTGAGGATTAAGATCCTAACTCAATGGCAAACTTTTCATCAGGCCTTTGGCAAATCAACCAGCCTCTTTACATTTTTGAGTAGAAAAGCAACTCTGGCCCCCATCTTCTGGGACTGATTGGGCCTCATTTGCTTCAGAATTTTGTGATGGGTGACATGATCTTTTGGTACACGGTCACTATATCAGTTACATCAACTGGGATGTCCAGTAAGCCCTTTGATTTTTAACTGCAGAACAAGCTGCTGATAGAAGGCTAAGGCTGGGTGTTGTAAGGAAGCCTCAGCCTCCTCCTACATTTGCAGGTTGTACCTACAACCCAGTCATCCTTGAAGGGCACAGCCTACAGCAAGGACAGGATGCTTAGCTAATTTCCTTGTACTGACGTCTAGGTGACTGCAAGAGGCACATTTCTTGGCAAATGTATGTCTCTAAAAAGAGAGAACGAAGGCTATTTGTCATATAGGGTGCCTTAAGACTTTACAGAACACACACACACACACACACACACACACACACACACACACGTAATCTTCAAGTTTGGCAGTGAAGGGAAGATCTTGAGGCTATAGTTTCCTAACCCTACTTGTGCATTAGAATGAACTGTGAGCTGTAATATATATATTACATTTTCTGCCTCCACCCAAAGACTTTGATTGAAAGGTTCTAAAGTGGGACCTCTAGAATTGGTACTTTATTTTTTGTACCAAATTTTTTTTTTAAGATTTTATTTCATTATTTTTAGAGAGAAGGGAAGGGAGTGAGGCAGAGAGGGAGAGAGACATCAATGTATGGTTGCGTTTCACCTCCCTCCAGCCACAGACTTGACTGGCGACCTGGCTTGCAACCTGGTTATGTGCCCTGGCTGGGGAATCAAACCTGCGACCTTTGGGTTCGCAGGCCGGCGCCTTATCCATTGTGCTACCAGCCAGGGCTAGAATTGGTACTTTTGAATTGAAAACACTACCTTCCAGAACCTTCAAGTGCCAATCACCATCCTGACATTAGGGAGGACTGACTGACCCCCTTTCCCTCCAACAAGTGGCCCTTCCCTTAGCTGGAGCACAACTCAAGTATAACTAGAACTAGAACATTAGGCTAGTGGTTTCCACAGTGGATTAGTGAAAATGTTAGAGCTTACCTTTAAATTGATTTTCACCTAAAATTTAGGGGAGTAAACTTTACAGATATTTAATATATGACTTGACACTGGGGCCCTTGCTTGATTTTGCTAGCAGATGATTATGTGACCTGCCTCCTAAGCAGTATGGACACTACCCCAAGAGAAGGCTGGGGGTGTTAACAGGGTGCAGTTGACATTGGGAACATTAAGGATTAAATTTTGGCATAATGTAACATTATTGAGTTTGCCAGGTTAAATGGACTTATGGAATTGTGAACATTTGATATTACTTGAACTAACTTTTACAAATGACCTAACCAAATTACTACAAACAATCCATGGAGTGTAATTGTCTAATATAGGCACAAGAAATAAAGAAAATGGCTTAGTTGGTGCCTCTTTGACTCCTGTATGGGCTCCTTTGAGGCCACAGTGTAAAGTACATCAACAAGAAAAACTAACCATAATTTGGTTTAAAAAATCAAAATGATCAAGTATAGATTTTGCCAATAATTATTAACTATGGACCCTGATGTACAAATAATGCTTTGGAATACAGACAGTCTTCACTTTGCACAATTCTTTATGCACAAATGTCTGTTACTCTAGTGAAGTAACACCAGTCTCTCATCATGGTTCAAATTTTAGCTTCCATAGCATATGAACTGTAAGTAATTTGCACAAAGTACAAACATCATTACTTCAGTCTACGATGTAAATAACAGGCATATTATGATCAATGACCAATCATGTCACTTCTGTCAAAGCCTGTCAGGGATTGGTCACTGGGCTTCTGTCACCGGTTCGTGCACAGACACAAACTGTGAAATACTGCCATGTGATGTTACACAAATGAGTGACCTGGACACTAACAGCAAAAGTACAGCAAAAAGAAAACAAAAACAAAAAGTGATCTTGCTGGGAGTGAAATTCAAATAAAATAGAAATGGAATTACTGAAGAAAGGGCTGAACATAGAGTAAAGAGATTCTGAATATGCACCAGAGGAATTTAATGAAGGCAACCTCAACATAAATAAGAAAGAAGTTGTGACAAAAAAGAGAATGAAGATGCTTATCCCAGGGAAGTAACACATGACAAAAAATTCACATTAAAGGAGCTCTCAGAAATATTTCATAACCACTAAGCATAAAAAAGAAACTGATCCCCACCTGGAAGAGTACGATGATTTGCCATGTTCTAGAAAAGATGCTTGCTCTGTATCACAGCTATGAGAAGGGGACAAGAATCACCACTCAAACTACTCTTTGTAAGTGTTTTACAAAGAAATAAAACATTTTAATTATCAACGTTTCCAATATTTTAACTCACAGTGGACTAAATAAAAGTTTTATTTTTCTTATTTCCCTATGCATTTAAAATTAATAGTACAAGGGTTTTACTATTCTGGAAAAAAGTTTTAAAGGTCACAGTACAATTGTAATTTTTCCCACTGCTTATTAAGATTGCTTTCCAAAGTTTCAGCTTGCATGGCTATTTTTACAGTCCCATACTGCTATGCAAACAGATACTGCCTGTTTTAGCTAGTCATAGGAGTACATGTGTATAATTTATTGATAGTTAATATACACAGTTTGGCAGCCTGTGTTCAAACATTTTCTACTGTGAGAGTGTGCAGTAAAAAGAGTTGGGAGGCCTTGTAGACACCACCGCCACCACCACCACCACCTCCGCCACCTTTACAGCCATCCTGGATCTTCCCATGCTCAGCCATGGTCAACCCATGTTCTTCAATGTCACTACTGATGGCGAGTCCTTGGGCTATGTCTCCTTCAAGCTGTTTGCAGACAAAGTTCCAAAGACAGCAGAAAACTTTTATGCTCTGAGCACTGGGAAGAAAGGATTTGGTTATAAAGATTCCTGCTTTCACAGAATTATTCCAAGATTTATGAGCCAAGGTGGTGAATTCACATGCCACAATGTCACAAACAGCAAGTTTATCTACGAGGAGAAATCTGATGATGAGAATTTCATCCTGAAGCACACAGGTCCTGGTACCTTGTTCATAGCAAACAAAGAACCCAACACAAATGGTTCCCAGCTTTTCATCTGCACTGTCAAGGCTGAGTGGCTGGATAGTAAGCATATGGTCTTTGCCAGGTGAAAGATGGCATGAATGTTGCAATAGCCAATGAGCACTATGGGTCCAGGAATGGCAAGACCAGCAAGAAGATCACCATTACTGATTGTGGACAACTCTAATAAATTTGACTTGTGTTTATTTGACTTAACCATCAGACCATTCCTTCTGTAGCTTAGGAGAGTACCCCTCCACCCCTCTCTGCTCAGAATGTTCTATAATCTTCATGCTCTCACCATAGTTCATTGGGTTCCATATTATCCTTACTCCTTCCAAGTCTAGCTGGACTATGGAGTTAAATTTATGATTATGAACTAAAAACTAAACAACAACAAAGAGTTTGGAGGCCTCTGGCTCAGGCATTGCTTACTGAAGAAGGCAGTATGACAAAAGGAAAAATGGCCACATTAACAAGAAACTGGATAATCCCAGTCTCACAGTGTAGCTTTCTCATCTTCCTCTTGATAAAAAGACTTGCCTCCCAACTGCCAGCCTGTCTCCAAGTGACTGAAGCCACCTTGTACACCTTTTATCTGGGCATGGCCTCAAGGACTTCTACTACCTTATTCCTAAGAGGTAGTCCTCAGAAAGATTTCAGTCAGGTGCTTGTTAGAAATGCAGAATCTCAGGTCCCACCTAGGCCCACTGAATCAGAATCTGCATTTTCATAAGATTCCCAAGGTGATTCTTATGATCTAACCTTTGAGACATATAACCCTAGATTTCATGTCCCAGCCAAAGAAGCAATTCAAGAGCCAGCCAGAGAGAGGGCTTCCCTATGTCATATATTTAAGGACTAAAGCCTATCTATTACTGAAGTCTATATTTTATTTATGAAAATACTGCTTCTTCAGGTGACTGATAGCACTCACAAAAAATAATAATAATAATAGCAGCAACAACAAACATTAATCAAGTACTCTCTCTTGCTAGACAGTTTGATTAAATACCTATATTATCTCATGTAATATTCACATGATTTATAAACCATACTATTCCCAACACACATATAGTAGCGAAGTTGCACAGAACTTAGGTGATAATGGAGGTAAATAAGAATTGGAGCTGCCGGTACCTATGAGCCTGATATATGTGTGTGTGTCTGCTTTAATCATAGCAGGAAGTCAGCTGCTTACCCTGAGTTCTCTATTTTCTTTAGGCTCTCTGGAACTATTTCCCTGAGTTACTGCCTACAGTTAACAATTTAGGACCACTTCTAATTTAGGGCATAGGTCAACTGTCTGTTTTGTAAAAATGGACAATTTCATACAAAAGTTTAAGGGACCCAGAATAGTCAAATTAATCTTGTAACAGAAAAGAAAAGTTGGAAGACTTGAATTTCCTCATTTCTAAACTTGCCATAAGGTTGTGACAAGGATGGTGTAGTACTGACACAAGAAAAGACATGTAGAATGATGGCACAATATTGCAACCCCAGAGATAAACTCATGTGTTTACTGTCATTTGATTTTTAAAAAAAAGGATGCAAAGACAATTCAGTAAGGGAAATAATGGCCTTTGCAAGAAATGGTCCTGGGACAACTGGATATTCCCATGTCAGTTGAACCTCTTTCACATGCGAAAATAAACTCAAAATGGATCATAAACCTAAATGTAAGAGCTAAAACAATAAAGTTCCTAGAAGAAAATATAAGATTAAATTTTCATAACCTCAGAGTAGGCAATATTTTCTTATATGTGACCCCAAATCACAAGAGACAAAGGAAAATATAGGTAACTTGATTATCACAATGAAAATTTTTGTGCTATAAAAGATACCATCAAGAAAGTGAAAAGACAACTGATAGAATGAAAGAAAATATTTGCAACACATATGTCTGATAGGGATTTATATTTAGAATATAGAAAGAACACTTAAAACTCAAAAATAAAAGCATCAGCCAGGGCACATAACCAGGTTGCAAGCCAGGTCTCCAGTCAGGTCCATAGCTGGAGGCAGGTAAAAGGCAACCACATATGTCTTTCTCCCTCTCTGCCTCTCTCCCTTCCCCTCTCTCTCAAAATAATAAATAAAAGTTAAAAAAGAATAAAAATAAAAAATAAATAAAAACACAAATAACATTAAAAATGGGTGAAATATCTGAATAAATATTTCTCAATGGCCAATATGCACATGAAACAATACTCAACACCATTAGCCATCATGCAAATGAAACAATACTCAACACCATTAGCCATCATGCAAATCAAAACCACATGAGAAAGCACTCCATGTCCACTAAGATTGTTATAAGACTGAAAATAACAAGTGTTGGTGAGAATGTGAAGAGATTGTGACCTTTATACATTGCTAATAAGAATGTAAAAAGATACTTCTATTTGGAACAATTTGACCATTTTTCAAAATGTTTTAATTGGATTTTCTTATCTGATTCAGCAATTCCACTTCTAGATACATAATCTAAAGAAAATAAACCATATTGCATATGAAAAACTGTACTTGAATTCTTATAGCAGCATTATTCAGAATAGCTAAAAAATTGGAAACTATTCAAATGACCACCAACAGTTGAATAAAGAAAATGTGGTATATCCATACAATGGAAGATTATGTAGCAGTGAAAAGGTGTGAAGTACTGATAATTGCTATAACGTAGATGAACCTTGAAACATAAGCTAAATGAAAGACACCAATAACAAAACAGCGCATATTATATGGTTCCACTTATATGAAATGTCTAGAACAACTTCATTGGAACAAAAAATGGATTAGGGAGTGCTGGCAGAGGGTGGTTTGGAGTGGAAATAGCGAGTGACTGCTGATGGATATGGGTTTTTTATTTCAGATGAAGAAAATGTTCTGGAATTAGATAGATAGTAGTGATGGTTACACAACTCAATGATTGTACTAATGACCATTAAACTGTATACTCCATATAGCTGCATTATACAGCACACATATTGAGATATCGAATTATATCTCAATAAAGCTATTGAAAAATAGGAGGCCTTGGGCTACTTCCATAACTGACCCACCCCAGGAATAGCTCTGAAGATTCAGGTTAGAGTCTGGTACTCAGCTGCTCCCTTAAGCTTGGCCCAGTTCTAGTTCTGTATCCACCTGCAGTTAAAAAGAGAAATATTTTTATTTTCAAGGAACAATAAGCCTGATGATGGGTAGCCAGGTAGTAAGGTACCTCCAGGTCCTAGGCTATAATTAACATGATCTCCAACTCACAAGGCAGCCCTCCTTGGCAGTTGTCAATACCATAAAAAAGTGAAGTTTCTAGTTTGGGACTCCTGTCACTGGAGGCGGGGCAGCCAGCAAAGGAACTGAGTCCAGGTCTTGGCCTCTAAATAATAATAATAGAGCCAAGGGAAGATGGATAGGATGCGGAGGTGGGAGGGCAGGAGGAAGGGGTGGGAAATGCAATTGTTAATTCTGTACAAGTGTGAACTGAATCTCTCCTTGACTAATTAGATTTTCATGTTAATTAGGCTGACTCCATCTGCTGTCCCTTCTTAAATCCATAAACTAGCAGAACATGAAATTGCATCCTGGTCTGAACTTTCTATCCATCCAGGCTTCAAGAGCGAAGAATTTAGAGAGGTTAGAGTTTGAAAAGGGCTAATTTGTATAATTAATAATTCAATTAACTGAGAAATTATGGGCAACCTACATTTCAATTATAATACCACCCCTCCCCCGCCGAGTTAGCCTAGGAGAGGAGTACTTCAGAAAAACACTAGGAACAATGTTCCATATACCTCCAAAATTCTGGGACATCAACTCACCAGGAGAAGCCAGACAGAAATCTAAATGGATGACTCAATGTGCTCAATTCCCCATTGGTAGTTACTCATGTTGCTTTGGAGAAGAGCAGACTCAAATATCAAGTTTAACATAAATAAGTCTGTCCCCTGCATACTTTCCAAATCTGAAATGCTTCAAGTTCTTCCCCAACTTCTAGTTAAAAGGGAAAAAAAGGTTAATTGCTCTGACCCTCTAAAAGACCAGTGCAGTCTAGCAAATATGTACACACAAACATGCACACACGGAGCACCTTGTTCTAACTGTTTGGAGTGGTTCAACTCTTTCATCAGGAGTCTGGCAAGCTCACTGGCTGGGTCCTTCAGTCATTCCCTATTCCATAGCCTTTCTCCCTCATACTTTCAGCCAGTATGTAATTTAGATCAACATGGATTCAAAGTGCAGTGGCCAATTTGTAAATAGTCAAGGGTTCTGGAGAAGGTCATTTATATGAACACTAGGGACACTCCCAAAAAACTATGAAAAAAAGGGGTAGGAAACAAAATTTGTTGTACAATGTGTTTTTCCCCTGCGTCCATTTCTCCCCCCTAGGACAACTCTAAATTTCTGTGGCACTTAAGAGTTAAATGAAGATATAATAAAGACCTTAAAATAAGGCCTCCTCCAACTCCAGATAGACTTCTGAATAAACTTCCTAATCCTACAGTTTCTGGGCCAACCACCCCCAGCCTTCTCTATTCCCTAAGAACCAAATGCATCTCAGCCTGTTCCTTCTTGGCTCTGCCAGAAGGGAGCCTTCTTGCATGCCTGGGACCACCCACAGACTCCTGGCTCTCTTTGGACAGAGGAGACCCAACTGCACCTGTTTCCAAAAGGGATTGAGTCACCTTGGTTCAAGCATCCAGATCTTAGCAACAATTGCATCCCTTCCCCTACTCTGGCTGCCTCAGATGGCAAGAGTTGGGGTGGAATCTAGAACTGGGGTATCCAAGCAGATGTTTGATCAGTGCTTGGCTGGCGGGAGCATAACTATAGAGGTTTAAAAAATACATAGGGTTCCAGGGCCCAACCCAGGAGTTCTGATAGGTAGTTCTGGCATAGTAATTGAGAATCTGCATTTTTATGCTTTCTAAGAATCACAGATGGACAGCCAGGTTTGAGAACCACTGCTCTAGAACCAGGACACTAAAGGCCTTTGAAGAAGCAAGATGAGGATGACACCTGGAAAACACATGTTCCAGAGGATTCTTTTTGAGTGCCTTCTGAAAGAGGAACAACTTACATCCATGGAGTTGGGCAGAATTAGTTTTTTGTTTTTTTCTTTTTTAAGTAAAAACTTTGGAAGGGAACAGACTTGTCTTCTAGTTCCACTTCTGAGATGGCCAGACACAATGTCCAGTTCCTGCTCTGTGACTTAGGAACTAGGAAATCCTGGACAAGCCTGAGCCCCAGTTTCTTCAGGAGATATCAGGGGTGGTGAGGCTGAGGATGTTAGCTGTTATCATTAACAATTATGTTGTGTGCACTTTGGGTGGACATTGGCTTGTAGAGGAATTGTGGGAATGAAGTAAGGTATTTCATATAATGTACATTATATATTGTTAAAGGATAGCTGTTGTTATTGTTTTATAGCCTTACTTGGCCAGAAAGATTACTGCCTTTACTCTCACTTTAAACAGGACCAAAAACATTCCACATGCCTCCTGCCAACAGCTTCCTGGTCACCACAGTCCCGTCTCCTATGCCAACATCAACTCAGTTTCTAATGTTCCTCTTATGGCATACATAGTAAGGTTCTGACACAAATGGCCCTGGTTAAAATAAAACTATTCCCCTGTTAGATACTTCAGATACAAGTTATTTTTCATACCAATTAATTATCAGGTTATTAAAGAGTTGAGGGTTAAAAAAATGTTAAGAGAAAGCAGAGATCAAGCCTGTAAATGCAAGTAAAATTTGCATCTCATTTCAAATTAAGGATGCTCATGTTAGGATCAGAGATATCTCAGGAGAACTGAAATAATGTATGCATTATATCTCTCTGGAAAATCCTATGTAAGCACACATACACATAACTATTCTGCATGCTATTCCAAAGGATGTGTCCCAGGGAAGATCATCGAGAGTAATGCCCATTGAAAATCATTAGGTATAGAGGTTGGCAAACTCTTTCTGTAAAGAGCTGGATAGTGAATATTTTTGGCTTTGCAGGTCATGTGGATTCTGTCACAGCTCCTTGACTCTGCCTTTGCAGAGGGAAAGCAGGCACAGGCAGCAGCTGAACAAATCGCATGGCTATGTTCCAATAAAACTTTATTTACAGAAACAGCGGTGAGCCAGATTTAGGTTGTCGTTTGCTGACCCTTGCTTTTGAGCTTTGTTAAGCCAAAGTGGGTCAAAACTCAGTTGGGGAATGTGTAGGACTGGAGCCCTCCATGGGTACCTTCTGACAAGGAGGAATACCTTCCACCTTGCAGTTCACTCAGTCCCAGCTGAACACCTTCAAAGGGCATGATTCTGGGTTTCTAGGACACTGGCAGCTCCAAGGGGGCCTTACCTACCCATCAACCACCTCTAGACACAAACCCTCCATCATAATTGGCCCTATTTATATTTAAAACACCCTTCCATAAAAATGTGTGTAGCACCCTGGCTACATGGCCTCAGTTGGTTGGAGCATAGTCCAGTATACCAAAGGATTATGAGTTCCACCCCAATTAAGGCACACACTAGGTTGCAGGTTTGATCCCTAGTCAGGGCATATTCCTAGGTTGCAGTTTTGATCCCTGGTCAGGGCATGCACAGGAGGCAACTGATTGATGTTTCTCTCCCTACAACCCCTACTCCCACCCCACCTCCTTTCTCTCTAAAATCAATAAACATATCTCGAGTGATGATTTTTAAAAATGAGCCTAGTCACCTAAATAGTAATAACTATCTTTCCTGGACAGTGGTTCTGATTCATCCCAAGTAGATCTTGAATAGGTTAGAGAAAAAATAACAAGGCCTAAAAATCCAGAGCAGCCTGGGTAACTTAAGTGGAGTTGCCATAGGATAGAAAATTACCTTATTAGTTTTGACAAGTTTCATCAGAAAACAACACATCTTTACATATGCCCATCATTAAAACATTATCTGCAGACAGCAAGCAGGATGAGAAAGCCACTCCATTTCCCCCTGTGGCCATGTTTTTTAAAGGAACCTTTTAAATAATATACATGGCTGTAAGCAGATACCATCCAAAGATAGCTATGACATTATTAACCACAGAAAACAGCTTGTTTCTCATCTGTCCTCTGCTAGAATTGTCTTATGAAACATGCAGGATCTACATCTGGGCTGAAAATTAAACAACGTACAGGGAGGCCTTTCTCCTGCCTGGGTGGCTGCAGACACAGCTAAGCCTGGACTTAGCTAAGTGTGCAAGTGGGGTGTGGGGAAGTCACCTCCACAACCATACAGACCAAAACTACTTGATTCAAAAACCATTTGGAATTTTTTAGCCCAACTCCCCATGCTCCTTCTTCATCTCCTGAGGAATCTCTTTTTCATGTAAAATATCTTCCTGTGACATGAGTGGGGGTGGGGCTGAGGGTGGGCAGAGGGAGGCTGTTTCCCGCCTTGGAAAACCTTTAGCTAGGGAACAATAACTTGAACTAAAGGAGCATAGACCCCAAACCACAGAGCAGGACAGGATAAGCACATTTAGTGTCTTTAGTCTGGGAGCCTCATGTCTACATCATAAAAGTTTAAAACCCTGCCCTTATCTAACACTTGTAAATTCTTGAGTTCACTCAATTTACAAACATTCCCAGGAACAGGCCAGAGCAGAGCTTCAGAGAAACAAGGGGGTATTTTCATGCACACAGAATGACAGAACAATGCATCCTTCTTGAGACTATTTAATTCAGCTCATCAGCTACCTCACCACCTGAAAAGACATATTTGTCTGTCCTCCAAGCACTTACATTTACTTGTTGACATTGCCAAGACTGTTAAATGAAGCAAGCCATTTACTAGGTAAACATTTGGTTTCGATAAGAAAGGTTTTTTTCTTCTAATGGAAACAAACCAGTGCCACTATTAAATTTTGTCACTGGCAGTGAATCTAAGATGTCTCCCAGGCATAGGCGCAAGGGCCAGGTGCTGCAGGGTCAGGTACTGAACACAAGGGAAGAGAAGCCTGCCCAGCACTGGGAAGCCATGTTTGGTTTTGTTCTTAGAGATCTATCTGAGTTTCCTAATTAGGAAGATGCCTGGAGAACATCAAGAGGTCAAATATTTACTCCTGGAGAAGAGGCCAGGCTTGCCTAATGTGCTCCGGCGGTATGTAGGTGAGTCACTTCAAAAGGCAGCCAGAATCTCAAGCTGCTGGGTTCATGAATGGCTGCCAACCTCAGCAGATAGGGCCTCCTTCCCCAGGCTGATTCATCCCAGCTCACGGACACCCCGGGGGCTCAGCATGGCACAGGGCAGGCCTCCTGCTCCCCAAGATGTCCACTATGGTCCCTGCCATTTCACAAAGCCAAAAGTTGATGCACAAGACCAGTCGACCTGAAAAGGTTATTACCTTGAAGGATACAGGGAGTCAATAGATAGATAGCTATGGTGCTAAATTTAAATCCTTGTTTCCTTGGTTCCAGAATTGTATTCCATCACTCATAGTCAGATCCTTTTTCTACGCTCTGCCTCTCTTGCCCTTCTTTCTCTGCCTCCCCCCCACCCCCAACTTTACATCAACCCTCTAAGTTCCTTTGAATAAAGCAGCAATGATTTTCCTTCTTGGTCTTTAGTCTGTCACTAATTGGGATCAGTATTTGCCAATTATATAAAGAGTGCCTGTGTGGCTTTATAACATATGCTGACAAATCATTTGGCAAACACTTTCTTTTGTTGCAACAAACAGCACTGTGGAGGACTGTAGCATTGGCAACCAAATATGTACACTCTTAATGAAGCAAGAGAGATAAGAAATCCATCTTGATGCTGACTCGGGGCTCTGGGGAGCCAGAGTCATATTAAAAAAGAAGAGAATGATCTATTATATACAATGGATGTTTGTTGGAATGGTTTCCAGATGGATCTAGGAGGCTCCAGAAGAGAGGTTACTAAAGAATTATGCGAGGTTCACAGAGGGTGCTGTTAAGTCACAAACAATTTTGCCCCAGCTTCATCAATGTAATTAAGCCTTTCTAGGGTGTTTCCTAAAGCAAGACAGTGCTCCAAGTTAACTGATGGTAAGAGATGCAACAACTTGGGAAGAGACAGCACTTCATTGATTAACTTAACAATGACCAGTGAGAATCCACTATGTGTCAGGCACTATTCTAGGCCCTTGGGATACCTGCTCCTACATTTAGTGCCAAGTGGGAGAAGGCTGGACAGACAAATAAATCAACCAAATAAATAAGTATATTATACATTGTGTTAGAAGGTGCTTTGCATAGAAGAAAAACAGCACACTAGAGAGACTGGGAATCCCAGAGAGGAATGGAATAATTTTAAATAGATTGTCTAGGTAGACCTGTGTTCACTTTAAGGAAGTAAAAACTGTCCAAGCAAAAGGGACATCTGATGCAAAGATACTGGGGTAGGAATAGGCACAATATGTTCAAGGGACAGCCAATGGCCTGGTGTGGCTGAGGTAGTAAGTCTGAGAGAATGAAGTGATGAATGAGAACTGGGAGGAGCTCTGGATCAGGGTTAGGGACTGTTGACCACTTGGTGACTCAGAAGGTATTGAAGGACTTTGGCTTTTAAACTGAGAGAGATTGGGGTGCCACTGGAGAGTTTTGAATAGATACCAGACTTAGATTTTTCCCAAAGATCCCACTGGAGGCTGGGAAAGGAGGGATGCTATGGCTGGAATCCAGGCAAGAGATGACAGAGACTAGAATCAGGGTGGTGGTGGTAGGAAGAGTCAGAGTCACCTGTTTTGAAGGTAGAGGCCAAAGCACTGCCTGGTGGGCTGAGTGTGAGATATAAGAGGAAGAGAAGAGTCAAGAAGGACCTCAACATTGAATACATGCAAGTTGAATATACGGACTGGAGAGTCAAAGCTTCCTGCCTAGGATATATAGAGGGTATTTAGAGCTACGAGTAGAGTGAACTCATCACCATAACAAAGCCCCCACATGCAGAACAGGATTTTAGTTCACCTTCTGGACCAAAAGAAGGCTGTGTAAACAGATGCAGCAGTAGATAGAGCTGAGAAACAGCACTCCTCTATTCACCCCAAATCTTAGTCTTGGTCAGCTAAGTATTCAGTAAGAGAGAGCGATGCTTAACTTTGTGATAACCTTTCAGAGAGAGGAGAGTGGGTAACTCTTGATCATTTTGAAAATTATATGATCCTTCTAAAAAAGGAAGATAATGGGAAAAACTGTATGAGGCTTAGAGCTCCAGGGTGTAGTCAAAACAGGCAAAATCACGTTACCTGAACTAAATTCCCCTTTTACTAATCTCAGCTGAATTCATGTTTCCTGCACCTGCTAAGTGTTCAGACTCTCTCACCTCTGCTCCCCACACCCTGGGGCTTACTGAAGTTGTCTAGAAATATCTACCTCTCTTATGCAAGAAAACTTTATTTATATCTCTCAAAGCTCTCTCTCCATATTTTTATATATCGATTGATGTATACTTTGTTTTGTTTTAGGGAGACTTTAAGGCAGCTTATGAGAAAACAGGAAATACAAGATAGCATAAATTAAAAATAGGAACAAAAGGCAACAAGAAATGAAGATGAGGATGTGAAATGGATCCAAGAAGGAGGCTAAATTACATATCAAGAGGACACCTAGGCCACAAATTTGGTTCTATGTTTGCAGCAGCCAGTGTGGAAAAGAAAAAGTTATATAATTACACAATTTACTGTGTCCAAAAGTAAAATCAGTTCAAGTACTCTGGTCAAATTAAAATACTCCCACATCCTACATATATCACTCTATTCCCTGCTCCTTCAGGTACTTAGCTTCCATCCTACCTACGGGAGCTGTCAACCCTGGTCCATAGATACGTGGATGAACAAATACAGAAATAGACACACTCACTCATTCATTTATCATTTATTCTTTTAACTCACAGGTAGTTCCTGAGCATAAACTACATGGTAGGCACAGATCTAGGTACTAGGGACAGGTTGGTGAATAAAACAAACACGGTCTCTTCCCATACTGTTCTTACGTTATGGTGAGAGTGCTACAAAACACAAATAAATCTACAAATAAAATGACTACAAAGTACCTTGGACTGAGATTAAAATAATGATGAGTGAGGCACAGACTTTGAATGGGTATGATCTGGTAAGGCCTGTTTAAAGACAGTGGGGGAGAACTGAAGTTAGAAGTAGGTGACTAAGCAAAGGAGCCTATGTGTATGTTTAATACAGTCGGCCAGCACCTCCCAAACTTCCTGCATTACAAAACCAGATGCAGGGCCCAATAATTCATCTTTTTAAGAGGCTGGAAGGATAATTCAATATTGTGGTGACTTAGTTGTGTTCTGGCTGTTGAAGAACCAACCATAGAACCATGTTCAAAGTACAATTAATTGCTGACGAAGTCAGAATAACTATTTCTTGTTTTTGTTTTTGCCTTCATCAAGGTCATAAGTGCTAAAATTCAGTCAACTGTTTCTTGGGTTCTTCTTTTAGAGTCTGGTGAGAGAGCAGAGGGAAAGGAAAGGGCAAAGAAGAAGGATGAAACATACTTGTGGAACTGTCAGAGCCTTTCTTAGAAGCTCTGACCAAGAGTGATGCTTATTTATAGACGATCAAGGGCAAGCTTACAAGGTTTAGATGCTTTCCAAATTTAGAAGTCTTATTGCAGATCGTTCCAGAACAATGGCTTTCTAGGTTTCACCAGTCTCCAAAAAAGGCAATCATCTATCACCTGCTCTGCCAATGAACTCCTAATGTTGAATACCTTTGTCTGTAAGTTCCTTCTTGTATCTAACTTAAATCTTTTTCCTTCAACTGCTAGTTAAGAGTTAGCCTTGATGTTTTTTGAATCAGCTCTTCATAAGGAATAATATAAAATACTTTTTATATTAGTTAGAAGGATAAGAAAGGAATGCATAAATGCAGGGGGAAAAGAAAGGAAAAAGATTAGTCTCAATTTTCATTCCCAAGAGTTGTCTTCCAGAGAAATATAAATTAATTTATCACATACATATGTTAGCATCTGGAGTGAACTAAGAACTATGATTATGGTTAGAATTATTGAATGTCAAAGCTGGAAGTAAAAGAACAGTCTCTGTAAAAGAATATATATATAGAAGCCCTGACTGATGGCATAGTGGATAAAGCGTCAGCCTGCAAACCCAAATGTCACTGGTTCAATTCCCAGCCAGGGCACATGACCAGGTTGCAAGCCAGGTCTCCAGTCAGCTCCATAGCTGGAGGCAGGTGAAAGGCAACCATACATTGATGTCTCTCTCCCTCTCTGCCTCTGTCCCTTCCCCTCTCTCTAAAAAGTAATAAATAAAATCTTTAAAAAGGAATATATATATAAAATCTATTATAATTTAATTAGGTTTTCTCAGTCCAGCCTTCCAGTCATCTACAGGAAGAGATTAGTATGCCCTTCTAAACACAGATGAGGAAACTGAAGCTGAGAGGGGTAATAAAACATGTCCATGGGTCACATTGCCCTACTGTGCAAGGGACAGAACTCAAATTCCAAGACAGTTCTAGTGGGAACTTAGAGGGGGTAATTTTCAACCAAAAGCCATTTTGCTTTCCAGGGAACATGTGGAATTGTCTGCAGACAATTTTTGTTGACCAAGTGGAAAGGGGAGATGCTAAAGGTGCCTAGAGGGCCATCTAGAAGCCAGAGATGCTGCTAAATATCCTATAATGTGCAGGAAAGACCCTTCAACAACAAGAGTTATTTGACCCAAAATAGTGCTGAGGTTCAGAAACTCTGCCTTAAAGAATCTGCCAGTGAAATCCTTCACTCCTGACAGACTGAGAAATAAAGCACAAAGATTTAGATGCTGAAAGATATGTATACTTCTCAACTGAATAACTCATTTAATTATTATCTTGAGCTACCTGGAGAGAGTTAATTTATCTTCCTTACACAAGAAGAAATCTGATTCATTTTGTTTGGCATTTCATAGATCTAGTGAAAGTTTTTTTCAAATGTTCAAGGAATAAGTATGATTCATTTCCTTCCAAGGCCAGAAAGAAACACTGCTTTGGATGTGCCTAACTATTACTGTTCTTAAAGGAGCAAGCTAGATTCAATTGTGAAAATGTGTGGCAGTTTCTACCTGGGAAATACTTCACATAGTAGAGTTAGATGCAGTGGTCCAGAACCAGATGGTCTATAACAGAATTCTATAACCTTGGGCAAGTTACTTAAAACTCACTGTGCCTCCCTTTCCTAACGTGCAAAATGAGGGTAATCATAAAGTTCCAACTTCATAGGGTCACTGTGAGGACTAAAGAACTAAAATGCTTAGTACATGGGGTGCCCGATGAATTGGCAATAATGTTGCATCTCCTTATTGCATGTGGTTATTCATTTTGAAAAACTGTTTTAAAGGTTATGATTTAACATCATTGTTTCAGGTATAAAGTATTAAATTCTGAGAGCAACCATCATATTGAAGGAATATGATGTTAGGCCAACCATAATTTCTGGACTGCGTGCAGGGTGAACTGCTAAGGAAATTGTGGACTTCAATAACATCACTTTACCTACAGTTACAATGTGAAGAAGGTGTATCCTGATGTCACCACACCAACAAGGAAAATGCATAAGGTACAGGAGGATTGCACAAGTCCAGATATTGTACACAGAATCCAGGAGATCATCAATGAAGATCCAGGAAAGTCAATGTGCTCCATAGCAAGAGAACTGCAGATGTTGGATGCAATGGTTCCTAAGATTATTGCTGAAGATATCAGATACAGATTGTTTGTTCTTAGAAGAGGTCATTTTATGACACATTAGTCAAAGGAAAGACACTTTGTAAAAGCAAGGAAACTGCTAACAAAATTGAAAAATCCCAAAGGAAAAAACCCTCTGATTTTCTTCTCCAATGCAAAGAATTCTCAGCAGGACCAAACAGCCAACAGAAGAAACAACAGGTGGCTCTGTAAGAATCTGTAAGAATCTCAATGAAGTCCCAATTGTCATGAAAAAGAAATTTCCTGCTCCAGTGATGTTGTTAGGTGTTGTCAGCAATGAAGGAGATATCATAGCCCTGCATTTGTTTCTACAAGGTTTGAAGGTGACTGCTGATGTTTACCTTGACGTTTTGAGAGTAGTTGTACTGTAAATGAAGCAAGTTACAAATGGATGTCATTTTATCTTCCAACAAGATGGTGCACCAGCACATAACACCAAAAAGGTGCAAGAATTTCTCAATTTCTGAATTCTGGTCAAAAGAAATCTGGCTGCCTCGTTCACCAGATGCAAATTCTTTAGACTATTATGTATGGAGCCTTTGTGAGAGAGAATAAACAACTTCATTCTGATAAAGAGGAATTAAAGCCAAGGTTGAAAACATGATGATGTCCATGGATAAAGAAAAATTAATTAAAGTATGCTTAAGATTCTGAAGTCGAATCAAGTCTGTTATTGCAGCAAATGGAGACTTTAATGAACAATTTGAAAAATGACTATGTTTACATATTTACATATAAGAATAAATTTATTTCAAAATATAACACTTTTGTGGTATGTTGTTTATCTTACTAAAATTATGCCACTTTACCATGTGCATCCTGTACAATGCCTGGTCTTGAGTACTTATTGTTATTATAATAATGTTTATTACTATTATTCTTACTCCCTTGGTGAAATAATGGAATGGCAGAAAATTTTAAATTTAAGAAAAATGTTTCAAATAAATACCAATTCGAGAAGATGCAATTGTTCTTAAGCTCAAGGTTGGTATTATAGTTCCCTAAACTTAAAAAGCAAACAATGCTCAGATGCATGACAGATACAAATAGGCCCTTTGCATCTGCTCCACAGGCTAAATGTGCCAGAACCACTGTGTACCGTGCACCATGTGCCACAGCACATCACAATGCCTCATTATTGTTCCTAACGCCCTGAAGTAGACGCTCTTTTAAATCTTCCTTTTACCAATGAGGAAAGCAAAATCTACTGGGTTAAGATTCATATCCAAGGGCACTCAGCAAGTTTATGGCAGCACCAGGACTAGAATGCAGGTGCACTTGACTCTGATCTGAGTGATTAACCATTGTACGATATCACCTCTGCCTGTCTTTTATCCTAGGAACAAAAAGCACAGTGTAACTGAGTGTGTGCAATGGTGAATCAGTTTCTTTCTAATACAGGAGTCTCTAACACCCGGTACCTGTTAGGAACTGGCTACACAACAGGAAGTGAGTGGTGGGCAAATAAGTGAACCAGTCCTTGGTGCCATAAAGGTTGGGGACTACCACTGCTCTAATGGACTTGAACAACATACACTGTTCTTGATTTTTTGTGTGGCTGTCACATTTTCTATCTAAGCTGCCCACAGAATGCTATAGCTTGAGGAAGCCTAAATAAAGCACACACATTGAAGGACACCTGCTGAGATGCCTTCTGGAGAGCATTTGATTTGGCCAAGCCCTGGAGAACAAAGGAGGAATTATATAAGCTACATTCATCTTGGACATTCCAAACAATACTGCTTACACAGAGGGTGGCTCCTGGAGGCTGAGGATACTGTCTGTGTGGGAGTGATAAGTCCAGGGTAGGGCAAGATGGTCCCAACAGCCAGCACCCCTGCTCCTGAAGTCCAGGCTTGCCCACCAGTGGGGAAGCTGCTCCCTCAGACAAGACCATGCCACTACCCCTTTCAGCTCTCCATGTGACAGCCCTGTGGATGAACATTTGATGTTCACAGCCAAAGGCTACAGGGACTTCAAAGTCCTGGACACAAGCCCTAGGGCAGCGATTTTCAACCCATGTGCCACAAGAATATTTAAAATATATAATACCTGATTATTTGGTCAGGGGCAATGATCTCTTTTCCCTTAGATTGTCCTATGTGAACGCATCAAAATTATACCTATTTTTTGTGAGATTGGCAAAAAATAGAATATATTTTTCAGTGTGCCACAGAATTTTAGTGATTAGTTTATGTGCATGTCATGAGGTGAAAAAGGTTAAGAATCACTGTCCTAGAGGGAGGCTCTTATAAAGCAGAGCTGGCCTGGAGCAGTTTCAGAAGTCAGAACTCATGTGTCTGCCAGACACTGCTGAGCACACAGGTTATGCAGCATCTGGGAGTCCTGGGGGTTTAAGGAAGCTGCAAATTCCAAGTGAAACCTCCAAAGCACATAGGTGATGCAAGGCTCAGGTGCCAAGACCCAAAAAATACGGAAAGAGCAACCTGTTTCTGTTTCCAGGTGGCACATAAAACAATGGAGTGGGGTTTGCAGGGGATCCTCTGTGGCGCAGAACCTCTTCTTTCTTTCCAGCACAATGTAGGACTAGGGTTCAGGAGACCTGGGACACTTTTAAATGGGGTTATTTCTGATTCCTCTATCATACATCCTTATTCTTTTGCTATTTTAAAATAACTTCTCCAATTACGTGCTCAATGCATACAACTCAAAAAGAAAACACAGATTTCTGTGAAAGGCACAGATTTCATATAACATAAAAATGATCCATAATCCCATCACCAAGGATCACCTCTTTTAGGATTTTATTTTACATATTTCTATTCATTTTTCCAGAAACATGTTAAAACAATAGCAACAAAAAATTTCAAATGAAATCTTCTATCATATAGGATTTCCTCCCTTGAGAGAGTATCATATATTCTTATTCTTTTCAGTGCATTGTCATGTATTATGTGGTTTTTTAGGTCTTTAAAATAATTCTGCAGTCTGTACAGATTAGGACATTGAAACCCGTAGGAGGGTAACTTGGATTAGCAGTCACAGGCAATATATAAGAACAAGGGTGTGGCTATGATTGAACAAAACTTTATGGGTACTGAAATTTGAATTTCACATGCTATGACATATTTATTACCCTTATTTTTTCTAACCATCAACAACTGTAAAAGCTGTTCTGAGGTCACAGGTCTTATAAAAATAAACAATGAAACAGATTTGGCCCTCACCCATGGCTATCAACCCTTGACTAAAAATACTGGTATGTATGTTTTTTATAAATGCAACTTTCTTTATAATCTTTTGATTGTTCTATTCTTGAACTTTAGGACCAAACTGGCCAATGCCAGTGACATTTCCAGGTCTTAATGTAATGATAGCAAAAGAGATTATTTTTAACTAGCCAAATTTTGAGGTCATCAATTAAAAAATATATGGTAAGGAGGTAGGCTAATGTTGGTTGAACACTTAACTACCTGCTGGGCATCAAGCTAAGGGCTTCACATACATTAGTAAGAATAGGAGAGGTCATGACACCATAACCAATAAGCCCAGTAGCTCATTGGCTACAATCACAAAGGTTTAGCTATAGTTTCATCATGCATGCCCACTGGCTATGGCTCTGCCCCATGGTCTCCGGTCCTCAGCCCAGGTGGAGAGAGCACCCTCTATCAGGAACAGTGCCAGTCTCGTGGCTGGAAGAAAGGAAGACATGGCAGACCACACCCAGAAGTGATAAACGTCCCTTTGCTCACAATCCTTTAGCCAAAGCGCATTAAATGCTCATGCCTGAAAGGTCTTCTGTGGTCTAGGACAGGCAAATATCTGTGAAAATAATACAGAGTCTATAAAACTAACATATCTTCATAATCATCACATGAGATATAAATTATTTCCTCATTTTATAGCTGTACAAACTGAGGCTCAGGGAGGTAAGTTTGTTGAGGTCCCGTAGTTATAATAAGTATGGCTGGCATGTTACCCCAGATGATCTAACTTCAGAATTTATACTCAAATCCCTGGACTCTCCTGCTTTCTGCAAACACTGGAAGAATATACTCACCTGAAAGTTAACTCCCTATAGGTATTTGTAACTATTCATTTGACCAAGATAATGGGGCCATGATCCCCATATGCCAGACATCATGACAGAGGTTATCTAAGTTGTCCCTAGAAAACACTGAGGAATGTGCTGGAGAGATAAGCTCCTTCTTAAAAAATACTTAACTGCCCCAAAAAGAAAAGACTTGGAATACCATCATTAAAAAAAAAAAAACAAAACCAATGAGGTAGAACTCCAATGTGTCTGGAGTGATTCTGTTTTAAAACAAGAATGCCCTAAGTTTTTACACAATAAAAGAGCTTTTACACCATTTAATTTGGGGGAGATCTGCATGAAGCAAATATTGACAAAAGGAGCAGGAAGAACAGAAGAGACCCACCTGTGGAGTTCCCATGGCCTGGGCAGTTCATGCCTCCATCTATCATGAAAATCTAAGAATGCCTGATAGCTCATGATTAGGACCAATACCCAAAACCCTACAGAAACTTAATGATTCCATTTGGTCATACAGAAACAATCTCTGTATTCTTTACTAGGGTATTCCCATCAGATGTATATTATCTATCAATTTATTGAGCATCTACATGTGTTAGGCAAAATGCTTTATCAAAATGCTCAGAACAACACCAGGAGATAGTCATTATTATTCCATTTCACAGATGAGGAAACTGAGGCTTTGTACCAGCTTCCTGCACATAGGTGGTGTGTGGACAACTCATGGGTAACAATGTGAGCCCATTTCAGGGGGTCTGCCTGAGAGGTGTGCAGCACCTATCCAGCCACAAGCAACCTTACCAGGCTTGTTATTTTCCAAAGCCTTCTCTGGGGAAATGCTCACCAATGATTCCTTCTTTCTAAAACTGGATAATTATTCCAGCTTTTGCTTGCACTAGAGGAAAAACCACCTATATTATGGCTTATTCTCTCAGATGTCATAAGGATTTTTAAGAAAAAAAAAAATGCACTGACTGGTATGGCTCAGTGAGTGGGGCATTCTGCAACTGAAAGGTCACTAGTTTGACTCCCAATTAAGGCACATGCCTGGGTTGCAGACTACATCCCAGTTGGGGGTGTGCAAAAGGCAACTGATTGATGTTTCTCTCCCTCTCTTTTTCCCTCCCTTCCCCTCTCTCTCAAATAAATAAATAAAACCTTTATTTAGAGGGGGGGGGGGGAGGCCCTAACCGGTGACTCAGTGGAATGGCACTGGTCTGTGAACCCAAAGGTTGCTAGTTAGATTCCCAGTCAGGGCACGTAACCAGATTGCAAGCCAGGTCTCCAGCCAGTCTGTAGCTGGAGGCAGGTGAAAGGCAACCATACAGGACATTTCTCTCCCTTTCTTCCTCCCTCCCAGCCTTTCTCTCTAAAAATAATGAATAAAATCTTAATAAATTAAGATTTATAAATAAATAAGAAATATTAGAAAGTAATCAGGTCAGGATCAAGAGGAATTTTTAAAAAAGTTTCTCAAAGATTACCATAAATAGAAAAATAATAATGGCTACAAAAATATACTTTGTTTCAATGGCCAGGCGCCATATTTAAGTGATACGGATAATAACATATATACATATAAGTTAATAATGTATATGTGTGTGTGTATATTCCTATTCTCACACATACTGTATTCTTTTATCCTTAAAAAGCTCCATTTTACCAAAAAAGAGAGACACAGAGAGAGAGAAACTGAGGCTCAGAGAGGTTAATCAGATGTCCCAACTATACACAGCCAGGACATGTAAGAGCCAGGGCTTGTACCCAAATTCCTCAGGCTCTCAAAACAAGAACATGGATGAGGGTTACATAGACAGATCTCTGAGTTAGCAAGATTGAGACTACTCTCACTTTCACTCTGACACTGACCAGTTGTGTGATTTTCCATTGCTCTTAGTCCCTGTAGGCTTCTCTAAAATGGGGATACAGTTGACCCCTGAACAACTCTGGGTTTAAGGGCACCAGTGCCCTCCACTTAGAATTGGGAATCTGCAAATAACTTTTGATTAACCCCAAAACAACTACCCTGGGTATCCGTGAGGGATTGGTTCCAAGAACCCCCAAAGATACCGAAATCAATGGAATCTCATGTTTCCTCCATATTGATAAAATGGTAAGTGGATCAATGAATACATGTGGCCCTCTGCATCCACAGACTCCTAACTGAGGACTGAAAACAACACAGTATTTATTGAAAAAAATCTGTGTATATGTGGGTCTGCACAATTCAACCGATGTCATTGAATGGTAAACTGTGATAGGTAAACCTACCTCTCAGGGGAGCTGTGAGGATTAAGTGTGACAAGCCATTGCACAAGATATGACAGCCAATTCATTTTCACCTCTATTTGTGGAGCTATCAAACCCTCTTCCAGCACCTCAAGAAAGATGTTCATGAGGTGACTTGATCAGGTATTTAAGCACAATTCATGGAAGTCACTGATGTGAAGAGAAGCATGATAAGCCAAGGGTTACTAGCAGAATAAGGCTTGGTTCCTTCTCTTGGAAAGTTTAGAAAATCTCCAGACAATTCCTATTGAGCAATAAAATCACTGGAAGTTAAGGGACCTCAAAGATCATTTTTCAAATCCCTAACTATTGGAGACACAAGCAGTTGAGGGTCATCCAAGGTTAGAGCTAAGCCCAGAGCCCAGATGAACATTCACAAGAACAAGCTCTTCTGAAATGCCACAATGATTGCCCCTCTGTACTACCTCAATGACATTTACAATCTACAGTGAGAACTAAAATTGGGGACCCACTTAATTATCAACTTCAAAACAAAGTCCATCAGGTCCAAAATAATCACCTAAAGCCAAGGTTTAACAAAGATTGTGCACCAGGAAAATGATTTTCCTCTTTCTCTCTTCCATTTTTCCTTCCTTTTTTTCCTGACCTTCCATCCTTCCTTGTTTTAAATGTAAGTACTCTTCTCCCTAAATATAAAAGTCACTCTGTGTGGTTCTTGCATTTTCAACAACCATTGTTTAAAGATTTCCTTGGCACTTCAGGGCACTTCTGCACCATTTAATATAAGCACTTTTCTAGGTACCATGAATCCAGAGAGTTCGTGAGACCGTGAAATAGTGAAAGGAGAATGATTTACCATTATGCTCCTCTGGCAAGCAAGCTCATGTTGTGGAACATACAGGCAAGTTCATTAGTCCTCTTTGGCAGAAATTGCCAGTCTACCAACTGCCCTGAGAAAACAACTCTCAATATTGTAACAAATTTATGTATATGTAAAAATAAAAATACTTCTCAGGCAAATAGAGCTATAATAAATAAATGCTTATAATTGTCACAATCAATATTAATTAAATAAATGATAAACAGAATTAAACAAGTATATAAAGAACTTTTTAAGAAAAAAAAATCTTCTATCCATAATCATCATTAACATTTTGATACGTTTTCTTTCCGCTTTTTTCCCTATGTTATGTATTATTTTAAGGCATAATGAGAAACAAGTTAAATACACATCTTTCACATCAATATATTATAAGCATATCCCATGCCATAAAAATCTTAGTAAATATCACTTTTAAAGGCTATATTATTTTAATATATTAATATTCTAGTCCCCTATTCCTAGAATGCTTCTCAGCCTATTGCTAGATATTTTTAATTATTAAAAAAATCAGCCCTGGCTGGTGGCAGAGTGGATAAGGCACCAGCCTGTGAACCCAAAGATCACTGGTTTGATTCCCAGTCAGGGCACATAATCAGGTTGCAAGCCAGGTCTCCAGCCAGCTCTGCAGCTTGAGGCAGGTGAAAGGCAACTATACATTGATGTCTCTCTCCCTCTCTGCCTCTCTCCCTTCCCCTCTCTTTAAAAATAATAAATACAAATTTTAAAAAATAGTTTTAAAATATCACATTGTTATAAATACCTAACTGACAGAATTTCTTTTTCTTTTAAACAAAATTATGTTCTTAGTAAGTGTTCTTGGAAATAAAATTATTGAGTCAAAGGGCATAAATTTTCCTTCAGGCTTTTGATAATATTTCCTCAGAAAATTTGAACTAATGTTTATTCCCATTATCAGTAAAAGTTCCTGTCACTTATCACCCATCAACATTAAATAAGTATTATTATTGTAAGTAAAAAGAATGAGCAAAAACTACTTTGTAATTTGATAGTTAAAATGATATCTTCTTTTTGTTTTAATTGAACTAAATTCACTTGCATGTGGATTTAGCCTCTCTGTACTTCCCATTCTTGTCATCTGCTGATCTGGTAGGTACTTTGAAGACAAACAGTAATCAAATGTGGAAAAAGAAAATAGGTTCTTCTGCTGCTGCTCTTTAGCCTTTTTTTCTTTACTTCATCTTACTGCTGACCTAACACTAACAAGTAAACATTAATGTCAGAGAATCCATTCTCTCCCATAGAAAAGAGACCTGCATCTTCCTTCCTAGGTTAGAGCCCAATTCAGGCTGGACTGCCTGTCCTGTGTGCTGCCTCATGCCTTTGTATCCACAGCCCACAGTGGTATGTGCCAATGGGAAAAGAAAGTTTCAATAGTTCAGAGAAGGATGAAGACTGAATTCCTACAAGAGGCACCACAAAAACCCACCTCCAACAACAACTTTCAGTTAGAAAAAGGATTAGAGATCTGTCAAAACTGATTTCAGCATCCATTACTTGCCCTAATCTGCTTCCCAAGGGGCATGGAAATCAGTGCTGTGAGACACTGGTGCTCACCATGCTGACTTGCTCACTGGAAGCTCCAGTGAGATGGAAACTCAGCAAGCAAGAGCTTGGTGGCCTGAGGGGGAACGGACTACCTCGTGACAGAGCTGGGCATTAATTCTTTGGAAACATTTCCATTTGTGGGAAATTAACTAGGCACAGAGTGAGTGTTTGGGCTCTGCAAAGTCACAGAAATATTCCTGAGGCAACAGAATAAAGATCCCAGTGTTAAACATACAAGATTAAATTAGAGACCTAGACTCACATTTCTAAATACATCTAGCAGTACCCCTCAAAGTAAACATCTTCACTGTGAATTATAAACAAGGAGCTAAGGTGCTTTGCATCACTGGCCTAGGTTTAACTGCAGAAACTCTAGGACAACTATCAAAGCTAATATATTTTTAAGAGTCCTTTCTCTCCTAGAGAGAAAATGAACTTCATCTTGGTGTTAATGTTATTAAGAAAAGGCTGTTATATTTGATTTTTCATCCATAAGCCTAACTCTGTAAAACATTAATTGTACTTACTCTACATTGTAAGTACTGTAAAGAGACGGGTAAGTATTGGATCACAGGCCACTGATCACCAACGCTGCTACCTTCCTCTGTACCTAGATGCTACTTCACCTGACAATATGATCAGTGTTTGGCAGGGACTGAACAGAAACAAACTGCCTTGTATCTTCTGAACCTGAATACTTACAGACCTGACCAAACATTTAGGGGAAATAATCAAATGAAAACTGGCTTGGGTGTCAAGCACATAGGACTGGATTTAATTTCCAGCTCTGTGCTTGTGGTTGCACAACAATGGGCAAGTTAGTTATCCATTCTTTGGACAAACAAGTTAATAGTAAATAAGTTCAAGTAAGACTTGTTGAGCAGTGCACAGGACATGGTAAGAACTGAATAAACTATAAGTACATTTCCTCAACTTCAAAATGAATACTTATTTCAAGCTGAAGCTACCCCCTGAATATTAAATCGTGAGGAGTAAATGAAACTTGTAAAATGTTGATCATGGTACCAGGGAAAGAGTAAGCGCTCAATAATGGCAGTGATCATGTTTAATTAACGAAGATCTGTGGAATTTAAAAAGAACTGTATACAGTTTTAGATACCTGGGGTCTAGTCCTGAACTTACCATCACTAACTCTGTGACTTAACTTCATTCCAACATTCTTTAGGAATCTGGCAGTTATGAGTAAATGTGTTAGGATGTGATAAAGTAATTTAAAACAATTTAAAAACATTTAAAAATAGATTTTAAATGACACAGAAAAGGAAACAAACATGTAAACAAACAAAAGAGCTGGTAAGGAAGCTTACCATGTGCTAAGACGGCCCCACCAGGAGTGGCTAGGTCCCACTGAGAAGAGGCTGATGCCCTTCCTTGCTCTCTATCAAACCCAGGCTGAGAGAACCATCACGATGGGTCAGCCAAACCCCAGAGAAACACCACTTTGGTAGTTTCTAAGCCCAAAGAATTTACATTACCACTGTTATATGCCTGAAACTCTTTTTCAGACAGCAGGGATGCAAATCTTCTCTTGTACCAGTTGTTCTTTAAAATGGGTGCACAGCTATGCAAAAGAGTCTGAAGTCCAGTTTGTAAATAATCCCTATGATCCCAGGTAGGATACACAATGTAGCTCCATTTTACAAAAGAAGAAACAAAGCCATACATTTTATCCCACTCATAGAAGCAGAATGTGGTAAATGCTCTACAGCAATGTTACACCGTCCATATGTGTGAACACCTCTCCAATGTGAATGTTTGTGTTGCTCAGGAGAGGGGAGAAAACAGCGGAAGTTTCTATGGTTAACAGGAAATAGTAAATATGTGGGTTCTTCTTAATGTACAAGAAAACATGTCACACAGGCCATAGAAGTTTCTAGACCAATGGTCCTCAACCATTGCTACGTATCAGAATCTTTGGAGATCTTTAAAAAACCCCTATACCTAAATCACAGCCACAGCTATTATAGCTGACTCTCTGGGAGTAGGACTCCAGAGTCAGTATTTCTTAAAACATGCTGGGTTGTCCCAATGTGCAGCCAAGTTTCAGAAACACTGGGCATGAAGGTATTTATTAATGCATCCCTTATTCAACTTGCAAACACCTACACATCCAGCTGCAGTATGTGGGATATTATGTATTAAAAATGGTAACTGGTGATACTGGAAATGTAGAAATGCCTATGAAATAGCATTAAGTGAAATGGGTAAGGCTAGATATTTGATTCCAGTGAGTAATAAAAATCAAATGTCTTCTCTGTGGGTTCTCCTGCATGACCTTACAGCTCTAAGCATGATTTTCCAGCTTCCTGTCAGTCCTACAAATCAATGCTACACTTCCAAAAGAATCTTTCTTGTGTTTCTTTTAATTAAAAGTGAAGTATTTATAAAATTGTCCATGAACTATCATTTTAGGTGGGTAAAAATATGCATGCATCTGAAGAGACACAGGAAAAGAAGAACTTTTCTAAACATATACTATCATGACATATGACCATATAATATGACATCTGAGCAAAAGCACTAAGGAGAATTTATTAATTAAATCTTAGTCAAGCTCATCAGGCAAATGCCACAACAATAATTGTTAAAGCAAAAATCAATGAAGGCCCTGGCTGGTGTGGCTCAGTGGACTGGCACAGGCCTGAGAACTCAAAGGTCGCTGGTTCAATTCCCAGCCAGGGCACATAACCAGGTTGCACACCAGGTCTCCAGCTGGAGGCAGGTGAAGGGCAACCATACATTGATGCTTCTCTCCCTTTCTTCCTCCCTCCCTGTCCTTCTCTTTGAAAATAATGAATAAAATCTTAAGAAAAGAAATTAATGGAGGCTAAAATTGGTGGGCAAATGTATAATGGAAGCAGGATATTTGCATAATCTCAAAAGTGTAACCCAACAAAATATGTATTAATTACAAAGAGAATAGTGATAACTTTATAATGGAGAAACCTGGCAGACAGTGTCTTAAACAAGTGGTCAAAATTAGCAGCACCAATATTAATTCAATCAGTATCATGTCTCTCCTGAGAAGATGCATTGAAAAGAGCCAAGTTGTGGGCTTCTTGTCAAAAAGGCACTCCTCAATCTAATGATGCAAAAATATCGGAAAAGTCCATATTGAGGTACATTCTAAAATAAATGGCCAGTTCTATTCAAATGTGTCACAGTCATGGAAGACAAAAGACTGAGGAATTGTCACATATCAGAGGAGAAGACTATTGGGAGACATGACAGCTAACTGCAATATGAGATCCTGGAGAGAATCCAGGAAGAAGAAAGGACATTAGTGGGAAAGCTGGTGACTTTTAATTAGCTCTGTAGTTTAGTTAATAATATTGTGTCAATGTTAATTTCCTGGTTTTAATGATCATATGATTTTGGAAAATATTAACCCTTGGTGCAACTGTAAGGAAAGTATTCAGGAATTCTGTGTATTAGTTTTGCAAATTCCTGTAATTTTTAGATTATTTCAAATTAAGAGGGTTTTAAATATTAGTGAAGTTTAGTTATTTAAAAATAAATATTGAGTGTTAACATTTTCTTCCTTTTCCCATCAGACCATCACGTGCATACACTTTGGAGATGAAAGAAGAGGCCATGGATAGCTCAGGAAGATTATTGGGACCCCTCTGAGTAGGAGGTGAGCTGAGCCTCAAAATTGGGCAGTTTAACTCTGATGCCTGCACTGACAGGTATATAAATAAGTGCAACACTATAAAACTGAGGACAACTGTTGGGCAAGAACTTATGAAATGGTCAAAAACAGCACTGAATTTTGAGTAAAAGATATGAATACAAATGCTCAAGTGTTGGCCCCAATACAATATAGCTTTGTGATTTTGAGTCAATAGTCACTTGTTATTTGTAAAATTGGAGATGAAGAAACTTTATTGCACATAACTATGACCATGAAGTGCATATATATGCCTGAAAACATTATGCAAATGATATAACCCTGCTATAAAATGATTATTAAAATTACCAAAAGTAACACTATCTACCTAGCCAAGATAATTGCACAATTTCACTCATAAACAATGGCATCATAGAATCTAATGGTGCTCATTTCAAATGGAAGCAAATCTGTCTTGTATTCTTCCTGAACTTGGAGCCTGGGGCTGCCAGTCATCAGGTGTGGTCAGTATTAAACACCATCTGTCTTGAGTTAACACAACCCTTCTTTAGTCTAAGCAATAAACACAGGCTACAATGGCGAAAGCTTCAATAAATGCAATATGAAGGAAGACTTTCCATTCTGTTTATTACTTTGGAAGGTGGTGCTCATATCTTAGTTGTTTACCGATCTTAATTGTGTGATAAAATGTCTTTTAAACACTTTTACAAGCAATCAGATGCAATCAAGTTCTCCTCTTGCTTAATTCTCTTCAGCAAATGAGATACTAAAAATCCAGTAAGAAGCTCGGCTTCATTTCAAATTTGTTTCTACTACACATATATTTCCTGAAGTCACTCTATACCTTCCCTCCATAAAAAGCCCTAATAACTGTATGTTCATTACCTCTGGTATAGGTTATTTTTTCTCACTGCTTACAAGCTGATGAAAAAAAGTGATGTGTTGGGGCACTGGGTATTTTAGTCTTCTCGAGTTCCATTCCCACTTCTGGAATGGAACCACTGAGCCCTTGCTTTCAGTTCACATGGTCTGAGTAGGATGGGCAGCTCCCATCCCAATGCACATCAGCCAGGATTGGCCAATCAGCACAGTCCAGCCTCCCAGCCAGAGGGTGCAGGAATGGACAAAGATATGACTGTTGCAGGAAGGACTAGAAAAGGACAAGACTGTTTCCTTGGGTATTGTGTTAATAATATGTAAGCATCAGGCTGACTAGGGCCCTCCTGCCACCATGAGAAAAGGGTCTGTCTGGACAAAAGGAAAGCAGAGAGAGAAGACAGACATACAGGTATATAGACAGACATACTCCTCCTGAAATCATCACACTGCCAGTATCCAAGCCTGAAGCTAATGCTGCACATCCCTCACCAGTGACACTCAATTACATGAACCAATATTCATTTTGGTATCAGTCACTTTAAGTTAGGTTTCTGTCACTTGCAACCCAAAGTGATTTGGTTAAGAAACCAGGGAAATGAACATTGAACATTCCCCTTTGTGAACAAAGATGTTACCAGCTTAGGTCTGCAGTTTTCAGGCAACAGAGACAGTTTCCCAGATGGGCCACAGATTCCACCTTTGTGGTATTATTTGGAAATGATCCTACCTGCAAGTGTAAGAGGCATCTGAAACAAATGGAGATTTTCTGTGCCAAGCTAGCTTATTCCACAGACAGCATCCAAATGATGGTCTAGCTTCATCATCTAGCTTCTTCCCCTGCCTCTGACTTTCCAGGCACACAAAACATTTTTCTCTTCCCTAATGCACAGCAGTGCTTCATGGTGCCACATGAATGCACTGCACTCCTCTAGGATCCAACTCAGGAGCCTCCTCTATAAGGTGTCCTGACTTCTCCAGGTACAATTGCTCATCCTCCCTGTGGGTACCCATGGTAGGATCACACCACAGCATTTGGGTGCAAGTGGCCAAGTGACTAGGCATATATTGATGCTGAAGTGTTTTGCTAGCCTTTCTCCTGCCACAGGGGTAAGTACTGTCTCCTTCTCTGCTTTCTACCCTCCCTGCACCCATCTGAGTTTGGTGGGCTGAAGACCTAGATTCTCCTACCCCAGGAACCTAGTTGAGGCCTTTGTGAAGCTAAATTGAGAGAAAGTAGGGATAGGAAAGGACACCTAAAAGGATGGGAGGGCTAGGGAAGAGGATTTTCTAGGGAAGTCTTGAAAAGAAAGAAGGAAACCAACAATGTGTGAGGGAGGTGGGTAAGGAAAATAGATTTTTTAAAGGACTGCTTTCAAGTATCCTTAAATGATGTCTGAACAAAAGAAAGGACAGAATTTTTAAAAATATCTTTAGTTGTCAAAGTATCTTTAATTCTTGTTTATTCTATTACAGTTTTCCCAATCCCCGCCTCCTTTGCCCTCTTCTGTCCAGCCCACACCCTACTCCCACAGACAATCCCCACACCGTTGGCCTTGTCCAAGGGTCATTCATACATGTTCTTTGACTAATTCCTTCCACTTCTTTTCACTGCCCCCCTTTCTTCTGGCAGCTGTCAGTCTGTTCCCTGCTTCTATGTCTAGGTCTGTTGTGCTCATTAATTTTGTTAATTAGATTCCTCTTATAAGTGAGATAATATGGTATTTGTCTTTCACCAACTGGCTTACTTGACTTAGCACAAAGGTCTCCAGTTCCATCCATGCTGTCACAAAAGATAGGAGTTTCTTCTTTCTTTCTGCTGTGTAGTATTTCATTGTGTAGGTAGATGACCATGACTTATATTTAAGTCATTTATCCATTTTGAGTTTATTGTGGTCTATGCTGTAAGTTGATGGTCTAGTTTCATTTTTTGCATGGATCAGTCCACTTCTCCCAACACCATTTATGCTCTTGCCCCATTTGTCAAATGGTAATTGATCACAAAGACATGGGTTTAATTTCTGGGCTATTACATTCTATTGATCTACATGTCTGTTATTATGTCAGTACCAGGCTGTTTTGATTACATTGGCCTTGTAGTATAGTTTGATGTCAGATATTGTGATCCCTTGTACTTTGTTCTTCTTTCTCAAGATTGCTGTGGCTATTTGGATCCTTTTTGCTTCCATAAGAATTTTTGAAGTATCACTTTAGACCTGTGAAATATGCCCTTGGCATTTAATAGAAATTATGTTGAATCTATAGATTGCTTTGGGTTGTATGGACATTTTAATGATGTTCATTCTTCCAATCCATAAACACTGTATAGGCTTGCATTAATTTGTATCTTTCTCAATTTCTTTCTTCAGTGTTCTATAGTTTTCCAAGTACAGGTGTTTTATATCCTTGGTAAAATTTATTCCTAGGTACTTTATTTTCCTTGTTGCTATAGTAAATGGAATTTTTTTCTTAGTTTCTTTCTGGTAGTTCATTGTTATTATACCAAAATGCCATAGATTTCTAAATATTGAGTTTGTGTACTGCTACTTTGCCACATTCACTTATTAGGCCAAGAAGTTTTTTGGTGGAGACTATAGGATCTGCTATGTACACTATCATGTTGTCTGCAAATAATGACAGTTTTAGTACCTCCTTTCCAATGTAGATGACTTTTATTTTTCTTTTTTTTTTTAAGTTTTATTTATTTATTATTTCCAGAAAGAGAGGAAGGGAGACAGTTAGAGAGGGAGAGAAACATCAATGTATAGTTGCCTTTCACCTGCCTCCAGCTACAGACCTGGAGCTATAGTCTGGAGGCCTGGCTTGCAACCTGGTTATGTGCCCTGGCTTGGGAATCAAACCAGCAACCTTCACAGGCCGGCATCTTATCCACTGTGCTACCAGCCAAGGCTTATTTCTTTTTCTTTTCTAATCACTGTGACTAGGACCTGTAGTATTCTACTGAGTAAGAGTAGTGAAATTGGACACCCTTGTCATGTTCCTGATCTTAAGGAAAACACTTTTAGTTTTTGCCAATTACACAAGATGTTGGCAGTATGTTTTCTATATGTAGCCTTTATTAAGTTGAGGTATGCTCCTTGAATACTTTTATCATAATGCATGCTTGATTTTATCAAATGCTTTTTCTGTATATATTAATATGATCATGTGACTTTTGTCTTTTTTCCCCCTGATCTCAGGGGGATAGCTTTCAGTTTTTGCCCATTGAGTATGATATTGGTGACAGGTTTCTCATATGTGACCCTTATTATATTGAGGTATAATCCCTCTATTTTCATTTTATTGAGTATTTATATTATAAGTGGGTACTGTACTTTATCAAATGCTTTTTCAGCATCTAATGATATGATTATATATTTTTTTCTTTCATTTGTTTATATGATGTATTACATTTATTAATCTGAAAATATTATATTACCCTTGTACCCCTGGGATGAATCCCACTTGATCATGGTGTGTGATCTTTTTAATGTATTGCTGGGTCCAGTATGCCGATATTTTGTTGAGGATTTTAGCATTTATGTTCATCAGTGATATTGGCCTGTGGTTTACCTCCTTTGTTGTATCTTGACCTAGTTTTGGAATTAGAATAATACTGGCCTCATAGAAAGAATTTGGGCCCTGGCTGGTGTGGCTCAGTGGATTGGCATCAGCCTGTGAACCCCAGGGTCACTGGTTTGATTCCCAGTGAGGGCACATAATCAGGTTGCAAGCCAGGTTTCCAGCCAGGTCCCCAGCTGAAGTCAGGTGAAAGAAAGGCAACCATACATTGATGTTTCTCTCCTTTTCTTCCTCCTTCCCTTCCCTTCTCTCTAAAAAATAATAAATATAAATCTTAAAAAAAAAAAAAAAAAAAAAGAATTTGGGAGTCTCCCCTTTTCCGAATTTTTTGGTATACTTTGAGAAGGATAGGAGTTGGTTCTTTCCTAAATATTTGGTAAAATTTTCCTGTGAAGCTGTCCTGTCTGGGGCTCTTGTGTGCTGGGCATTGTTGATGTTGTTTGTTTTATTTTGTTTTGTTTTTTACTGCTTTAATTTCACTAGTTGTTAGCAGTTTATTCAGGTTTTCTCCTTCTTCTTGATTCAGTTTTTGAAAATTAGATATGTCCAGAAACTTGCCCATTTCACCCAGATTGTCAAATTTGTCAAATAGTTGTTTGTGGTATCTTCTTAAAGTTCTTTGTATTTCTGTGATACAGGTTGTGATTTCTCCTCTTTCGCTTAGTTTTATTTATTTGGATCCTGTTTCTTTTTTTCTTGAAGAGTCTGGTTAAAGGCTTGTCAACTTTGTGTCTCTTTTCAAAGAACTAGCTGCTGGATTTATTGATCCTGTGAATTGGTTTTTTAGTTTCTGTCATTTAATTTTGCCCTAATCTTGATTTTTTCCTTCCTTCTAACTCCCTCTGAACTTTGTTTGTTGTTGTTTCTCTGGTTCTTGTAAATATAGGGTGAGGTTATTTATTTAAGATTTATCTCTTCTAGGTAGGCCTACATTGTCATGAACTTCCCTCTCAGGACTGCCTTTGCTGTATCCCATAGGTTTTAGGCTGCTGTGTGTTCGTTTTCATTTGTTTCCAGAAACTTTTTGATTTATTCCTTGATCTCATTATTAACTTATTCATTATTTAATAGCATGTTATTCAGCCTCCATACACTTGAATGTTTTTGAGTTTTTTTCTTGAGGTTGGTTTCTAGTTTTAAGCTGTTGTGATCAGAGAAAATGTTTGATATGACTTCAACTTTCTTGAATTTGTTGAGGCTTGTCTTATGTCCCACCATGTAATCTATCTTTAAAAATGTTCCATGTGCTGGACGGGAAGAATTAACATCATTAAAATGTCCATATTACCCAAAGCAATCTATATACTCAATGCAATCACAATTAAAATACCAACGACAGACTTCACAGGGATAGAAAAAAATACTTCAAAAATTTATATTGAGCCAAAATGCCCATGAATAGTCACAGCAATCTTGAGAAAGAAGAACAAGGTAAGATGAATCACAATACTGGATATCAAACTATACTACAAGGCTACTATCATCAAAACAGTCTGGTACTGGCATAAGAATAGACATATAGATCAATTGGACAGAACAGAGAGCCCAGAAATAAACCCAGGACTCTATGGTCAATTAATATTCAACAAAGGGGGAAGGAACATAAAATGGAGTAAAAACAGTCTCTTCAACAAGTGGTGTTGGAAGAACTGGACAGAGACATGCAAAAAGATAAAACTAGACCACCAACTTACATCATACACCAGAATAAACTCAAGATGGATAAAGGACTTAAACAGGGCCACCATAAAGGTCCTGGAGAAAAATATAGGCAGTAATCTTTTACATATCCTATGCAGAAATATGTTTACTGATACTTCTCCAAGGGAAAAGAAAATAAAAGAACAAATGAATAATTGGGACTACATCAAACTGAAAAGTTTCTGTTCAGCTAAAGAAAACACCAGCAAAATTCAAAGGGAACCAACTGTATGGGAAGGCATAATTGCCAATGATACCTCAGACATGGGTTTGATCTCCAAAATATATAAAGAACTAATGTGACTCAACACCAGAGAGACAGACAGCCCAATTAAATAATGGGCTAAAGACCTGAACAAACACCTCTCTCAGGGAGACATACAAAGGGCCCAAAGTCATATGAAAGAATGTTCAACATCACTAGCCATCAGAGAGATGCAAGTTAAAAAACCACAATAAGATGCCACCTCACACCTGTCAAAATGGCAATCATCAACAAATCAACAAACAACAAGGGTTGGCGAAGATGTGGGGAAAAGGGAACCCTGGAACAATGTTGGTGGGCATGTAGGCTGGTGCAGCCACTATGGAAAACAACAGTATGGGGTTTCCTTAAAAAACTAAAAATGGAACTACCTTTTGATCCAGCAATTCCACTACTAGGACTATACCCAAAGAACCCTGAAACACCAATTCAGAAAAACCTATGTATACCTATGTTCATTGCAACACTACTTACAATAGCCAAGTGCTGGGAACAGCTTAAGTGACTATCAGTAAATGACTGGATCAAAAAATTTGGTACATTTACTCAATAGAATACTACACAGCAGAAAGAAAGAAGGAACTTGTACCCTTTGCAACAACATGGATGGAACTGGAGAGTATTATGCTTAGTGAAATAAGCCAGTTAGTGAAAGACAAATACCATATGATCTCACCCATTACAGGATAATAATGAATAAAACAAATAAGCAAAACATAACCAGATACATAAATACAACAAAAAGACCTTCAGTGGGCAGTGGGGAGGGGGAGGAGGGGAGGAGGAGGCAAAGAAGGGGAGCAGTTTAGTCAAGGAGCTAGCATGGAAGAACCATGGACATGGACAAGTGGGGTTGACTTTGTGGGGGAGTGGGTGGGTGGGGATGGGGACCAAGGGGAGGCAAAGGAGATGGATGTAATACAACAATAAAATTAAATTTAAATAAAATAAATAAAAATGTTCCATGTGCATTTGAAAAAAATGTATATTTTGCTTCTTTGGAGTGAAAGCGTCTATATATATCAATTAAGTCCATTTGATATAGATCCTCATTCAGTGCCACAATATCCTTGTTGATTCTTTGCTTAGACAATGGAGTGTTAAAATTTCCTACTATGAGAGTCTTGCTGTCAATATCGTTCTTAAGGTCTTCCAAGATTTTCCTTATATATTTTGGTGCTCCTATTTTGGGTGCATATATGTTTACAAGGGTTATGTCTTTTTGATGGATTGTTCCCTTAAGTATTATTAAGTGTCCTTCTTTGCCTCTTTTTATGGCCTTTGTTGTGAAATCAATTTTTTCTATATATTCCTACCCCAGCGTTTCTTTTCATCTCTGTTTACTCTAAATATTTTTTCTATCCCTTCACTTTCAGTCTGTATAGATCGTTTGTTCTGAAGCAGATCCCTTGTAGGCTGCATACATGTGCAACATGTTTTCTTATCCATTCACCTACCCTGTGTCTTCTGATTGGTGCATTTAATTCACTTTCCTTTAAGGTTATTATTCATAGGTACTTATTCATTATCTATTTTTCCCTTTGTACCTGTGCTCCTCTCTGTTTCTTCATCTTAAAGCAGACCTTTCAGAATCTTTTACAATGCTGGTCTGGTGAAGATGTATTCTTTTGGCCTTCTTTCTTCTGGGAAACTCCTTATTTCACCTTCCATTTTGAATGAGAGCCTTGCTGGGTAGAGTAGTCTTGGTTGTAGTCCTTTGTTTTACATTGGTTCGAATATTTTTTTGCCATTCCCTTCTGGCTAGCAGTGTTTCTGCTGAGAAATCAGCTGACAGCCTTACCAGAGCTCCCATGTATGTTATTTATTAGCTGTTCTTCTCTTACTGCTTTTACGATTCTCTCTGTGTCTTTCAAATTTGCCATTTTAATTATGATGTATCTTGAAGGGGCCTCTTTGGGTTCATTTTCATTGGGACCTTCTCTGCTTCCTGGACTTAAGTGACTTTTTCAGTCAACAAGTTAGAAAAATTTTCTGTCATTTCTTTTTCAAACAGATTCTCTATCCCTTGCTCCTCTTCTTCTGGATTGCCTATGATATGGATATTAGGTTTCATCTTGTCCTGCAGCTCTCTTAAAACCTCTTCATTCTTTTTCTATCTTTTTTCATTTTATTACACTGTCTGGAAATTTTTTTCCATGTTGTCCTCCAACTCGCTGATTTGATCCTTGGTTTCATTTAGCCTGCTTTTGATTCCTTCTACTGTATTATTCAATTCAGAAATTGTATTCTTCATTTCCTCCTGGCTCTTATTGAGTTTCTATGTCATTTTTGATGCTGGTGTAGGTTCAGTACACTCCTTGTAGCTTCCCTGGAGTTCTTTGTAGTTTCCCTGGAGTTCTTGTTAGTTTTCTTTGAGCTGTCTGAGTTCATTGAGCTTCTGTATAATTATTTTGAATTTTGTGTACGATAGTTTGCTTGTCTCTATTTCAGTCAGCACTCTTTCTGGGGATTCCTTCTTTCCTTTCAATGTGGGGTTATTTATTTGTTTCCCCATTTTAGGTGACTCTTGTTTTTTTCTGCTTCTTAGATTGGTCTGCTTTGACCACCTGTTTTTGTGGTATGACCTGTGGTAGGAGAGCTGTGGAATTCAGTGGTGCAGTCTCCTTGATCTCCTGAACTTGATGTTCTTTATTTATTTGGGCTGTCTGGTTGAACTTGGGTTTGGGTTGGTTGTTGTGTTTTTCTTTGGTGGGTCCTTCCCTCTGGCTGGCTGACTCTTTCCTTTCATTTTGTTTATGTGGTGTATCACATTTATTGATTTGCGAACATTGTACCATCCTTGCAGTAATGGAATAAATACCACTTAATCATAGTGTGTGATCTTTTTAACGTATTGTTGGATCCAGTTTGCAAGTATTTTGTTGAGGTTTTTAGTATCCACATTTCTTAGAGTTATCAGCCTGTAATTTTCTTTTCTGGTTGTTTCTTTATCAGGTTTTGGAATTAGGATAATACTGGCCTCATTCAAAGAGTGTGGGAGTCTTCCCTCTTCTTGAATATTTTAGAATAGTTTGAGAAGAAGAGGTATTAGTTCTTCTTTGAATGGTAAAATTAACCTGTGAAGTCACTTCAACCAGGGTGTTTGTGTGTTGGTAGTTTTTTGATTACTGCTTCTGTTCACCAATTGTTATTGGTCCATCAAGATTTTATGCTTCATCCAGATTCAGTTTTGGGAGATTGTATATTTCTAGAAATGTATCCATTTTGCCCAGATTGTCCAAATTCTTGGCATATACTGTATTTATTCATAGTGATTTCTTACAGTCCTTTGTTTTTCTGTAACATCAGTTATTATTTCTCTTTCATTTCTGATTTTACTCACTGGAATCCTCTCTCTTTTTTCCTTGATGAGTCTAGTTGACAGTTTGTCAATTTTATTTATCTTTTCAAAGAACTAGCTGCTGGAATCATTGATCCTTTGAGTTAATTTTTATTCTATGCCATTTAATTTTGCTCTGATTTGATTATTTCCTTCCTTCTGATTGCTCTGGGCTTTGTTTGTAGTTGTTCCTCTAGTTATTTTAGATGTAGGATTTGTTTATTTGAGATTTTTCTATCTTCTTTAGGTAAGCTTGAATTGCTATGAACTTCTCTCTCAGGACTGCCTTTGCTGTATCCCATAGATTTTGGGTTTTGGCGTGTTCATTTTTATTTGTTTCCACGTACATTTTGATTTCTTTCTTGCTATTGTTAACCTAGTCATTATTTAATAACATGTTATTCACCCTCCATGTATTTGAATATTTGAGGTTTCTTCTTGAAGTTGGTCTCTAGTTTCAAGCTGTTGTGACCTGGGAAGAGCGATATGACTTCAATTTTCTTGAATTTGTTAAGGCTTGTTTTGTGTCCTACCACATGGTCTATCTTTGGGAATGATTCATGAGCATTTGAGAGGAATGTTTATTTTTGCTTCTTTAATTAAATGTTCTATAAATATCAATTAAGTCTACTTGATTTAGTGTGTCATTCAATTCTGCAATATTCTTTAAGATTCTTTCTTTGGAAGGTCTATCCATTGTTGACAGTGGGATGTAAAATCCCCTGCAATAACTGTATCACTGTCTATCTCTTTCTTAAAGCCCTCCAGTATTCTCTTTCTATCCTTAGGTGCACCTATATTGGGTGCATGTATGTTTACAAGAGTCTTACCCATTTATTGGGTCACTCCCTTACATATTATGTAGTGACCTGTGTCTCTTATTATGGCTTTATTTGGACTTTTGTCTATATAAGTATTGCTAATCCAGCTTTTTTTCATGTCCATTTGCATGGAATATTATTTTCTATCCCTTAACTTTCAACCTCTGTAGATCTTTCATCCTGAGATGGGTCTCTTGTAGACAGCATACATGCAGGTCATGCTTTCTTATCCATTCAGCTGTCCTATGTCTTTTGATTGGAGCATTTAATTCACTTACATTTAAGATTATTATTAATAGGTATTTATTCATAGCCAATATTTTCCCCTTTATACCTGTATTCCTCTCTCTATTTATTTTTCTTCTTAAAGTAATCCCTTTATCATCTCTTGCAGTGTTAACTTGGTGGAGATGTACTCTTTTAGCCTTCTTGTGTCTGGGAAGCTTTTTATTTTGCCTTCAATTTTAAATGAAAGCCTTGCTGGGTAGAGTAGTCTTGGTTGCAGGTCCTCGCTTTTCATTACTTGGAATATTTCATGTCAATCTCTTCTGGCTTGTAATGTTTCTGTTGAGAAATCAGCTGATAGACTTCTCAGAGCTCCCTTGAATGCCACCAGCTGTTTCTCTCTTACTGAATTTAAGATTCTTTCTTTGTCTTTAAATTTTCCCATTTTGATTGTAAAGTGCCTTGGGGTGGGCCTCTGTGGGTTCATCTTGATTGGGGCTCTCTGTGCTTCCTGCAATTGCATGACATTTTACCTCACCAAGGTAGGGAAGTTTTCTGTTATTTTTTCAAATAGGTTTTCTGACTCTTGCTCCTTTTTCCTTCTTCTGGTATCCCTATGATGTGAATATTGTTACATTTCATATTGTCCCAAAGATCCTTTAAACTATCCTCATTCTTTTTGTGTGTGTTTTTTTTAAATAATTTTATTGCTCTGACTGGGTGTTTATTTCTACCTTGTTGTCCAGCTTGCTGATTCTATCCTCTGCTTTGTTTAGCCAACTTTTTTAAAAATTTAATTTAATTGTTGTTGTATTACATCCATCCCATTTTTACTCTCCTCTGTCCCCTTCCCCACCCACCCACTCCCCCACAAAGTCAATCCCATTTGTTGTCCATGTCCATGATTCTCCCATACTAGGTTCTTGACTAAACTGCTCCCCTTCCTTGCCTCCTCCTCCACCTTCTCCCCTTCCCCATGTCCACTGAAGGTCTATTCACTGTATTCATGTATCTGATTCTGTTTTGCTTGTTGTTTGTTTTGTTCATTATTGTCATTAGCATCTCTCTGATGGCTAGTGATGTTGAGCATTCTTTCATATGACTTTGGGCCCTTTGTATGTCTTCCTCAGTGAGTTGTCTATTCAGGTCTTTAGCCCATTATTATTTTTTTAAATTTTATTGTTGTTGTATTACTTCCATCCCCTTTTTGCTCCCCCCTGTACCCCTCCCCACCCACCCATTCCCCCCAAAGTCAATTCCACCTGTTGTCCATGTCCATGGTTCCCTTATACTAGGTTCTTGTCTAAGCTGCTTCCCTTTCTTGCCTCTGCCTCCCCCCTTCCCCCTCCCCACAACC